>LPNX010849620.1:84413-108734 GCA_001517045.1 Pseudotsuga menziesii | reverse complement strand
TATATATATACAAACCTTTACCTGGTGTTTATATGTCTCAAATGGTGAATGTATTTTACATGAGTTTTATGTGTCTTTAATTGTTTATTTACAATGAACCATGTTTGATTTTAATGGCATGAGTGGGAAATATGCCAATCTAGGATGTAATTAGCTAATGACTCAGCAACTACATTATTTTCCCTAGGGATATGCCTATAGGTGATGGTTTTAAATGACCTTTATAACAAGCGTACCCTCCAAAATAGGCGAAGAAGAACCAGGTTCCGAATGGTATAAACATGGTTTAGATGACAAACCACGAGTTGAGAGTCCATCAACATTACCAAATTGCAAAAAATTTGGGAGGCAGCTTCAGTCAAAAGACCTATGAATGCTCAATGCTCGGCAATATTGTTGGTAGTGGGACCAATACAAACTGCTCCTAAACTGACCAAATCATCAATTGGGGAATAGAGAACCCAAGTAGCTAAGGCAAGATTGAAGGTGTGGCGGAAAGCACCATCAGCGAAGCCGTAGAAAACCATCTGCTCTGCACGACCAAAACATGGTATAAGCAGATATGGACACTAAACTCAAAAACATACTGAAAATACTCAAAGCACACTGAAATTCAAGCAATATACATATATACAAGATACTATCTAGGAGAGATCTAGGCATAGTACCTCTTCAGGTACAACCCATTTTGAGGTTTCCTTAAAGGGATTCCATCGTAATCTACGAGCTCATAGGCCCCTTTCTCTAAAAATTTAGAAATAATGAAAGGACCGTACCACATGGACTTGAACTTTCCTTTCCCTAGTTTGTCATATCTCTGATCGTAAGTCAAAACTAGGTCACCCTCGTTAAAGGCACTAGGTTGGACGGATTTATCATACTACACCATGACGCGTTTCTTTTGTGCCTCATTAGCCAAGGAAACATCTCTCCTAGTTTCTTCAAGGTTATTCATGTACAAAAATCTCTCTTCCTCTGTGGAAGTGTCTGGGAGAAGCTCGACGGCAAGTTTCAAGGATGGAATCTAAAATTGAATTGGTAATAAAACTTCGAGTCCATAGACAAGATGGAAAGGTGTGAAACCAGTAGTTGTTTTCACTAAAGTCCTATAAGTCCAAAGAGCGGAGAAAAGGATATGGTTCTAGTTGGATATATGGTCTCCAACCATCAGATGAAGCATAGTTTTCAAAACTTTGTTAATTTCCTCTACCTGACCATTATCTTGTGGATAATATGGTGTAGATTTTTCATGGCGAAAACCTAGCTTGGCACTTAGCTCCTCCATCATTTGATTATGAAAATGTGATCTGTGATCAGTGACAATGGACTCCAGGACTCCAAATATTGCTATGAAATGATTGAAAAGGAAGATAGCGATAGTCTTACCATCTTTTGCATATGTAGGCATAGCCTCAGCCGACTTTGTAAAATAGTTAACGGCTACGATGATGTAACCATGCCCCTCGCCTGAGGTAGGATTACAATGCATATAATCAATCCCCCATTTGGAAAATGGGCTAAGGATAATGACGAGGTGTAGCAGAGAAGGATGAGTGCGCTTTTTTGGATGAAAATGTTGACAAGGTGGGCATTTCTTAACAGCCTCGTGACAGTCTTTAAATACCGAAGGCGAGAAATAGCTAATGCGAAGGATTTTCTGGGTTGTAGCCATCCTAGATAAATTATTGCCACATGCTCTAGAGTGGCAATCATTCAACACATATTCAACTTCCTCATGTGTGAGGAATCATTGGAGAATAAAATCAATCCCACATCTATACAAGGTATCATTCAGGATGAGGTAGTATTTCGCGTAGTGATGAATACGGCAACGATCGTCACGGGATAGATTTGGCTGAAATCTTTGTGCGGGAGATAAATAAGAAAATATCCATACCATGGATCAGTAGTTCTTATCAGGAATAGGAATTCATCTATAAATGAATAATTTGGCTCAAATTCCATCGAAGCACAGGGAAGATCACACATGAGCTCAGCAAAGACTAATGATTTCTTTGATGTGACTTTGGAAAATTCCAGATCAAACTCCTGTAGTATGACTATCCATCGGGAGTACTTGCCCTCAAGCACCTAATGAGTCAGGATGTCATACATAGGGTTCTGGTCTGCTAATACAGTGGTTGTACGGAGCAAAATGTAGTGCCAAAATTTTTGTACAGCAATGACCGTGGCCAATGATAACTTCTCCATGCATGAATATCAGGTTTCATAATCCATAAGATTCTTACTAGCATAGTAAATCACGTGCTCCTGACCGTTGGTAGTTTCCTGTACCAAAACCATAGTGATGGTAGTAGCAGAGGAAAGAATATAGAAGAGAAAGTCCTTTGAATAATATGGGGGTTGTATCATGGGTGAATGAGTCAGAGCGTGTTTTATATTATCAAAGATGTGTTGGGTTTGCTCAACCCAAAAGAACGGAGTGTCCTTTCTTAGGAGACGCATATAACCATGCCTTTTCTCTACAAAATTACACACGAAATGGTGGAGAAATTTTTCCTTCCCTTGCAAAATTTGGAGTTCAAGAAGATTGGTTGGGGCTGGTAGAGCTAAAATGTTGGCAATTTTCAAAGGGTCTATCCAGATGCCATCCTTAGAGACCACAAAACTAAATAGACGTCCCGTATCAACGCAAAAAACACATTTATGTGGATTGAGCTGTATATTATAATGACGACATCTTAGGAAAATGTCTCTAAGATGACCAGGGTGGTCCTCCCATCACTGTGAATGAGTAGGGAGGTCAGCATGGTACGGTTCAACAATATGTTTAATATCATGAAATGCATAGTACATCGCATGCTGGAAAGTGGCTCCAACATTTTTCAAGCCAAATGGTAACTTCCTATATGCAAAGGTTCCCAGTGGGGAAATGCATGTCGTCTTGTGCTGATCAGTGGATAATATCTCAATCTGATTATAGCTAGAAAATCCATCCATGAATGAGAAGATGACACTTCCAGCATAGTTGTCGATAATTTGATTGATGTGTGGAGTAGGAAAGTTGTCCTTGGGACAATCTTTATTCAAATCTGTAAAGTCGATACAGATTCTGATGGTGCCCTTATTTTTATTGATAGGGACAACGTTCAATACCCATTCCATCAGGGGTATAGGATAAGTAAACCCAGCTTTGAGAAGTTTCTCTATTTTAGCTTTAATAGCTACTACCTTCCATGGATGGACTTGCCTTAGTTTTTTCCTGATGGGTTTAGCCATGGGATAGGTTTTAATTTCATGGACCACAATGGATGAGTCTATCCCTGACATTTCTTCATAAGACCAGGAAAAAATATATGCTTCAGATTCATCTGCTAAGCAGTTCTGCCCAACATGAACATGCTCAATGGTACCAGGATGGGTTGATATGTCAATCAGATTTCTCTGAGTAAAGTTGCAAAGGTTTGCTTCATAATACATGTCTTGCAACAATGTAGGACTTTGGGTTGCATTGACAATATCAGTGGAAAACAGGGATGCATAGTCATGGTTAACCAAACTAGTGTTGGGGAAGAACAGGGATCTATGATGGTGATCCTCCCAACTGGACTCATTCATATTCATGATCTCTATAATTGACTCATCAGAAGGAAAATTCTCATACAGATCATCTAGAACAGGAAGAGATGGTTCTAACTAGTAAGGCAAGTGGTAAGAATCTGAATCCACTAGATGACGGTCATCGGTGTGATCATCGAAAAGGGTTTGAATGATGTCATACATTTCTTCATGTGGACTCAATGAGGTGGAATCAATTTTTTTTTTTCCCTTTGGATCATGGTCAAATGACGCAATCATATTTACTGTCACTCTCTCTGTGTTAGGAGGAGTGGGTGGAAAAATCCCCATAAGGGATGAATCCTTCAACATGCCTATCCCAATCAACTAGTAAGGTGGAGGGGACTGGCCTAACATAGATGTTATTAGCTGTAGAGGTAGTAACATTCAGCGTATAGAATCAATATGGTTGATGGTAACAATTCTCCCTAGATGTGGAAATTGGACTGTTCGGAATACCGTCGAAGTGACATGAGTCATGGCGTAAAACCAATTTCTTCCTAGAAGGAGGCTGTAATCTAACGGGTGTCTACTACTTCTACTTGAATAGAAATCGTTTTTCCCCCAAGCTAAACTACAAGGGATGATATGAGACCATGGGGCTGGAAACCTCATCCATCAAATGATTTCAGATTTGTAGGGGATGTTATAAGCTCGAGAGAGCTAAGAGCTTTCCAACAAGACAAGGACAATACCAAAATTGAAGCTCCTTCATCTAGGACAGTTCTGAAGACCTTCTTTCCGAATACTTTGTTGATGATTTGGAAAGAAATTTTATGAGGTAGCCTAGACTTATAGTTCTCGACATTTAAATGAATCAAATTAGTATTTTCCTATAGGTTTTTGCATTGTGTAGGACAACTTTCGAGCACTTCCAAGGTAGACACTGCACATGGTGCCTGAGCGAGAACTTCAACTACATTATAAAATTGTGCAGCTCGGGCATTGGGGTTAAAAACAACCTTCTTAAGAGTACTCTTGGGTGGATGCAAAATCATGTCGAGAGTAGTCTTCTTGATGGTTAGGGGGGCAATAGATGAGGATTCAGGAGAACTAATAGAGGGAGATTTCACTGAAGCAGAATGGTCTTCTTTCTTATCTGCGGGTTTGTCATAACTCTGACTTTGAGTTTGCAAACTAATGGTATCCGAGGTCATCATCCAAATTTCCTCTGATGAACTAGATTTTCCTTGATTAGACATGTGGTCTATCAGTTGTTGTTGAGAGGGAAAAGGATCCGCGATAACTACGGGTGCGGGATTTGTTTTCAAAAATTGGGTGATTTCATCCCGGTAGGGACACTCCTTTGTGAAATGGTCACCTCCGCATAGCAGACATGGATATTTTTCTTTTCTTTTCCCTTTATCATTATCATTGTTGGTTGGTTTTGGATTCTCCTATTGGTTTCCAGGTATTTTATTCTTACTTTTACCTTCCTTTTTATTATTTCCAGAGATTTGAATACTCTAAATAGAATTGACGTTGATGGAAACCTTGGGAGTGGAAGGAGTAGGGTTGGTAGTTTGGGGTTTCTTGGCAGGTTTCGCTGCTGATGGGGACTATATTGAACCAACAATCCCATCAACGTAGACTTCTGCTGGTGGATTTATGGGATCGGTGCTTGGGAGAGGAGCTTGAGGAATCAAGTCATACAAATTTCTGGACTGGGAATAGACCAAGATACTGGGCTTGACTAATGGATTTCTCTTCAGTAACGACACCTCCCATAGACACATCTTGGGCAATTGGAGCAAACAAATATTTAGTAAACCAATCAGCTAATAACTGATCCGAAATAGGAGCCTTAATAAGTCTTCTCTGCCTTCTCCACTCATGGATATGATCGGATATGTGGGTGGAAGTGTTCTATCACAGACAAGTTAAGATACTAGTACCCGTTTCATAACGAATAGGAAGCTAAAAGTGTGTAAGAAATACAGTTGCCAAGGAGCCAAAATACACAAACGAATGTTGTGGAAGTTCAATGTACCATTTCGTGACAGTACCAGTCAAAGTTCAATTGAAAAGTATTAAATGAACTGAATCATCCATAAGGGATTTTGAAGAACACCACAAATGGAATGTCATGACATGGTTTTATGGATCGTCTCCTTGCTTCCCATCGAAATTTGGAATGTCTGATGGTAACTTTACCAGAATGGGAGGCCATGAGGGGTTATGTCGAATGGGGTCATTAATCAACTTGGACAAATTAGGCAAGTCCAAAGTTGCTAGGAAAGGTAACCAATGATTAGGTTGCACATACTGATAATATTGATATGGCATATAAGTACCAGTAGGACCATAAGTAGACTAATAGATAGGTTGATGTGAGGAAGAACTACCAAAAAATCCTCCTGCGGGGGGTTTATTTCCGGGATCAGGACCGTTAGGACCACTAAGGCCTCTGGGAGGAGGACCACCTGAGCCTCCAAGACCACCAGGACCATTGGGACCACTAGGACCACCGGGGCCACCAAGAGGTGGAACACTAGACCCTCCGGGACCTCTAGGAGGTGAACCTCCATAGCCTTCGGAACCACTAGGAGGAGGGCCACTAGACCCTCCAGGGCCATTAGGAGGAAAGCCACCAAGACCATTAGGACCATAAGGAGGGAAGCCACCTAACCCTCCAGGACCATTGGGCCCCCCAAGGGGAGGACCTCCATAAGGCGGTCCTCCAGCACCTCCTGCAGTTTGTATAGGTATCCTCCCCATAGCTGGCATGTAGGACCAGTTAGGTTGCCCCCATGGCATAAAAGTATTACTAGGATATTGAATTCCAACACAAGGCATTCTTGTAGGGTTGGATGTATAATTAATATTTCCTACAGGTATTGGATTTGCAGTATAACCATAACCCCAAGAGGTTTGAGTGGTTACAGGTTGTGCTCCCAAGGGCTGACCTAAACTAGATGGGGGATTAACCACATTAGTGTGGGTGGGAGGGACATAAACTATATATTGCTCTTAATATTTTCTACAGGTATTGGATTTGTAGTATAACCATAACCCCAAGAGGTTTGAGTGGTTACAGGTTGTGCTCCCAATGGCTAACTTGAACTAGATGGGGGATTAACCACATTAGTGTGGGTGGGTGGGACATAAACTATAGATTGCTCTATACTAGAGGTATGTCCCTGCATAGGTACAATTTCGGTGTCAGATAACATAGGTCATGCTTTGGGTTGGCCCCCGACACTAGAAGGTAATGAAGAAATATGAATTGAATGTTGAGCCCCATGTGTAGAAGACCTAGGAGGATTGGGAATAGACATAATATGGGAGGTAGTGGGGTTGGAAGTTTGACTTGGGTTGTATGGAGTCATTGCGCGATATAGAATCGATTCAATGGGTCTCATAGAATTAGCAAGTGAGCGATATCCCACAAGAATAGCTGCGGAACGTGGTGGTGGTGTGCCCAATATGTCATCTATTTTCTTTTCAATCTCCTATGCATGGAGAATGGCTTCTTGTTATTGTCTACATTCTTCTTCATTTGGTGAAACTTCTTAAGAAAAGTTTAAACGGGTGCTAAATGAGGCAATCACCTATCCTATAGAGGTATCCCAAAATGGAGCATTGGGACCATAATTTGGACGGGTAGTATCATCAACATGACCTTCTGTGGGAGAATGGAACAAAGTATTACCCCAAGAAGGTTGTTGGGCCAAGGGAGGTGAGTGTGAAGGATATGGTCCTCCACTTTCTGCAACCACATCATCTCCCACTTGGGAGATGGTAGCAGCTCCTTGGTCGATAGCTTCCACTATATTTTCTCATGAAACAAGAATAAAATTGGGTGGCAAGCCCTATACTCTTCTGGACTGTCTTAGCTCAGCCAGTTTGTACAACTCCTATCTAACCTAGGGTCTCAAAAACTAGAAAACACACCAAAAATTTCCCTACTCAAGCTATAGGTCAAACAAGAAAACTTAAATGATAGGAGGAGTTCAGATAGTTAGGTTTCTCACCAGGATTGTCAAGAAGGTGCCACTCATGATATACCTCAAGGGTACATGCGTAGTAATCTCCCTGAATGTTGTTTTCAGTGTATGGCTCCAAGCAAGATGACCAAAGGGATTTTCTCAGATGGATAAGGTATCCTGGTGGGGTCTCTCGATATACACAAGGTACGTGGGAGCTCAAATTGGTATTAGTGTTGTCTAATGCATAATCATACACAAGGGGCCTTCTGATATACAATTGACTACGTGAAGTACCTTTCGATATACCTCAATGGTACGATATACCGACATTACGTGGAAGAATCACGCGAGTCCCAGGAAGTAATGCGGATGAGTAATGGAAACTCCTATGCTTAACAATGCTCGAACACATATCTAACCTATCACTCAAATTGCTATGTAAATTTTAACCTATAACTACATTTAATTTTAAAGTGGATAGTTAGGTGAATGCATGGAATTTTGATAGAAAAAATAAAACCATGCAGTATGCATATGCAAATATTTCACTTTACCATTCATGGTATGCCTACCTATGGGAGGGAAAGAGAGTATTTTCTTTTGTTTTGAAAACCAAAAATTTCCAAACAACTATCTTGAACTAATCAAAATCAAAGACAAGCAACACTTTCCAAACTCATTTCTCTTTTCTGAAAGTAATCAAAAGGGGAAGAGTCTCTTTTCCTCAAAGAAAAACAAGAAGCACTCTACATGCATATGCACTCTATTTTTTAATTTTTCTCAAAGCATAGATAAATATAACTTAAAACTACAGTATTTTTTATTTTGATGAGATAGTACTAATGCAAAAGAGACAAAAGAACATAGAGAACCTGAAATCTTGTGAGGCCAATCAGAGATCCAATGTCTTATGCTCAATGATGATAATGACCTAATCTCAGTCAAAAATTTTATTTTTAAAGAAACAAAAAGAAGTCCTCTATGAAAACAAAAAATGAAATCTAGATGCTAATCAAATGTTTTTCTTTCAGTCTATATAACATAAATGAAAAGATATCTCACTAACACCTAAGCTTTCGAAAAATAAATCCTTTCACCAGTAGAACCAACAAGCACGGAAGGAAATGGACAATCAACAAGCCTAATGTAGCTTTTGAATTCTTCAATCAAACCAATCTTTTACCACAGAATTTAAAACCATAAGCATTCAAATTCTAACACACAATCCTGATAGTGTAGGGCCAAAAGCAAACAAACTCAATTTTTTGCAAAAAATGAGAAAAAAATAGTCTTGGAACAAGGCCTACCTGGAACCATGCTGCAAGGGTCTTGATAGAGTGGTTCTGGACCATCACCACTTCTGGATAATAAGACTCAGGTGGTGGCACCGCGTGCTGCTAATAGGGTTTAGGTAGTGGCACCGCTTCTCGCCAATAGCATATGAGGGGTTCCTTGTATAGATACAAAACACAAAGGAGAATGAAAGATCAAGTTAGAAGAAGATTAGATCAAGGAAAAAATTGATGGATTAACAGTAGAAAAGAGCATAACAAGTCAAAATAATTCAGATCTTAACAGATTTGAAAGTTTCAAACCAAAATTCACTGAGTCATATGGCAGATATGACTAAAGAGAGTTGGAGATGGAGCCTGGATTTGGACAAGAGTTCAAGAAATTAGGAAGATTATATCAACTGATATATGTACGAATATCCCCATTGGATTCACCAGATTTGTAACCATGAATATTTCACCTTCTGCGGACAGAAGTTGTTCCTCTGGTCTGAATGGTTTAAATCCAGAACAAATGACTGAACAACAAAGGATGAAGATCTTCCCTGGATATCGTAGACACCTGGAATACTACTTCGATAGTGAAATTGTGTACCTACAAACAGATCAAACATGCAAACACATCAAATCTACCAAAAAATCATCTACTTATCCATGTTAGTGACTAAGGAATCTAACAACATGTACATGTGAAATCAAAACAATAGTAATGTGGGATGGGAATCATCTTTGCATTAAAGATGTAAGGAGAAGCTTACAACCATTTCCTTAGTGTTGACAGACATCTCCATGAAACAAACACTTCATCCCCATAAGATCAAACTTTTCTCTATATGATTTTGAATGATTTGGACTAGGTAGTCAATCCAATAGCATAACAATACCTCTATAGTTCTCCCCTTCAACTATGGAAATGAGCTTGTATTTATAAGGCTCAATAGATAGGGATAGTTGAGATATTTGTGGGTAAAGTGTCTCCAAGATCCTATGATGGGGGATCTCGAGCTCAACTGACCCACAATGATAGGGATTAGGAAGGACACAAGGCTGATGATCTAGAATGCTCGAGAAACTTCTGTTTTTCCCATTTTACCCAGGGTGCGACTTTTCTTCTCTTATGACAGAGTGGTTTAGATAAGAAACATGTATGGACCAAAGACTACAGGAGGTGGCACTGCTTATGGAAAATAGGATACAGGAGGTACAAGCAAGGTACCACTCATGGGACACAAGGAAAGAGCAGTGCTGAGTTTTTTCATGTAGAATTGACAAACATAGTAGGTTTCCACTCCAAGTGCTGGGATTAAGGGAAAACATGGAAGTTAAAGGTCTTAACACATGGTGGTGACAGGATTTAGGTATAACATTGGTGGTGTCCAGGGTGGTGGACTAAATGCTCAGTGGAAAATGGAAATTCAAACCCTAAGCTTGGGTATTTAGTTGTTTGGCTTCATTTGGTTTGTGCTATCGTTTGCGCTATGGGTGGTCTGCACTACTCGACTCTTTGCGTCTCCAACATTGTGGAGAAAAGAGGATGGCCTAACATTTGAAAGTATGCACTCTGGTTCGTTTTGTAGCATTTTTATTATGGTTGCATCGGTTAGAGGTTTTGCATACTCCTAATCATTCTTGGTTTGGTTTTGTAGGTGAAAGAGCTTCTAAGAGTGGGTAATGGAAGACTACCAAGATCTCTCTAAAACCCTTTCAGGTAAGCCCCACATAAACACATACTGTCACGTCCCCACCCATCTACCCAAGAGGGAACGTGACCATCATACTATCTAATCTAGAAACTTAATTTCCATGAACATACACATGATAAAAATGCGTTGAACTTAAATATACAGAGATGCATAAATTATTAACATATAGCGAAATCAAAATCATTTATTCAAGCATTCAACATGTTCACACTAAATCAAAAAACACATACAGTTGCGAGAATAAAATACAAGGGAATTCTTATCTTGAAAGAAGCATGTCCCGCAACTAGCTTTGTCACTGCAACGTTCCCCCCAACCATAGGCCATTGCGGCTCTTTAATCTCTTAGCAACACTGCCAACCCCACGTTGGGCATGATTTTTCCTAAGGGATAAGGAACACTAGTAGACTTTCCCCATAGCCAAAGATACAATAAAACTCGGTCAAGCCAACACAGTTGGGTTTAAGAGACTTACACAAGCAGTGATTTGCACATAGCCAAAGTTTATATCAGTCACAGCCAAGCCAACAAATGGGTTTATCAGGATACCAACCAATCCATCCCTCCAGTTGGGTTTATCAAGTTTACATAGACAATGTTTTACACTTAGCCAAATTCACATGAGACATAGCCAAGCCAACAGATGGGTTTATCAGGATGCCAAGGAGGTGGAAAGTTTGACTGCTAAGCTAGTGAACTCAATCCAAAGCTATGAACGCCCACACCGAGTCTAGCATGACTTATACAAATTTACACACCTAACACAAGGAAGTATCCCCTTCTTTGCTACAAAGTCCCTCAAGCCATGCATTCCCTTCTAGTGCTATTCAGAATATGCAAAGAAGAAAAGTAGCCCTTTAGATCAGTCTGTGAGGTGCCTTCACACACTAGGTTTATCAAGCAAGTCTAGAATCCATTTCCATTCCCCAAATCAGTTCAGATGCAAAATGAGGATGCACACACAATGATCTCAGTCGTGGGATTATTAAAATGTATGCAGAAGCCAAGGAATACACATGCACACAGTAATTTACAAATTTCTAAGCATTGTCGGTGCCAGACCGACTGTTGTAAAATACCAAAACGAAAACATTTGTTGGATATTCAAATCCAAGACACAATTCATAATTTGGGAAATCATGTTTAGGAAAACGACTAGAAAAGAAGAGAAAATATGAAAGGAAACAAATCGAAACAGGAAAAACCAAAAACGTGAAAGGTCCAGACTCAGATCTGAGTGGTTTTTATTTCTCCCAATCGTGAAAGGAAAAACTTAGAGGTTTTTTTATTGCTTCCCCCCCTACATGAATGCCAATTACCCATCCAAAAATGTTACACACAGTTCAAAACGTGAGTGGAAGGTGAAACACACCTACATGAGGGAAAGGTAGATGTTTTTGGTGTTTTCTTAACTAAGAAAATTTAAAAAATGTTTTTCCCGAAGTGATGCTCTACCGAATTCGAATTTCTTTCCACTCTTCCAATCCTCCCCACTTACCCTTAGGAAAAATCATGCCCCCATATCATTTTGTTGCATTGACATAGATGGCTGTAGGTTTTTAATTAAAAATCGCAAATTTAACATGATGTAACTTTTAATGTTCATCTAGCACAAAATACCATCGTCCCAACCTCAATCGCCGAAACATAATTACTAATCAATGGTGGGGATTTTTCCTTGAGTTCCACACCTTGATTATTTACATCATTTATTTAAATGCAAACGGGGTCAAAATCGGGGTGTTACACATACCCTTTTACCTTTGTGTGCAAAGAGTGATAGAGTGTGAGCTTTGTGTGAGAAAGGGTTTAATGTTTGTGAAAGTTGTGATTATGGGCATTCAATAAATGCATTTGTAAAGGCTTTGGGTGTTTTTATATATGTAAACAATGGGGACTATGTGCTTCAGTTTGTAGATAATGTGTTATTTATACTGCGTGATTGTGCTATTGCATGCATTAGCACTTATGTGGAACATGACTGTGTATATTTTCAATTGTGAACTATAAAAGGAGTAAATGTATGCACTCACAACTTGGGTTTATTCGTTAATACTGCCACTAGTTTGGCAAGGATGTGACCCTATGTGTTTTGATTCCTGTATCTTAACTCTAGTTTTGGTATGTTAATGAAGGTTGTGCGTATTGGTTTTAAATGATTAGTTTACCTTACTTCCATGCCATTGCTTGCAATGGAACCTCTATTGATTCATGACTGTGTAGTTTTATTTGTAAATGTTTCATTATGGAAATATATGGTTTAGTTTACATGCCTTGGTTTTATCATTGTGAAGGCCGTAACTTATCTAATTGTTTATATATCTGTTGGTTTGAAGTCGCGGTTGTAGAAACGTTGACAGTAGTTTAAATATATTTCATTCTCTATATATGAAATAGCATCGATTCTTGTTTTAAAGGATTTATAAGGATGGGGTTTCACCTCTTGGCTATGAGTCGTGATGAGGAAACACAACAAGTGTATTTTAACCATGGGAATTGGTTGAACTCCCCAAAGATAGAAAAATTGTTGGATGTAAGTGGGTCTTAAAATCGAAGAAAGGATTTGATGGTAAGGTTGAAAGATACAAATCCAAATTGATCACAAAGGGTACTCTCATATGGAAGATATTGACTATATTGATATTTTTTCACCAGTTGTCAAGCTTGTATCTATTTGTATTGTGTTAGCGCTAGTTACATTGCTTGATTTGGAGTTAGATCAACTAGATGTTAAAAAAACTTTCTTACATGGAGATTTAGATGAGGAAATTTATATGGAACAACCAAAAGTTTTTTTGCAGCATGATAAGGGTATATTAGTTTGCAATATTAAGAAATCATTGTATGTCTTGAAATAGTCACCTATGCAATGATACAATAAGTTTGATTCTTTCATGGTGAGCCAAGGTTATAGTAGAAGTGAATATGATCATTGTTTATATTTTGAAAGGTTGAATGGCATAGTCATTATCTTAGTGTTGTATGCTGATAATATGCTTATTGTGAGAAACAACATGGATGAGATTAATAGGTTGAAGGATCATATGGCTAGGAATTTTGATACGAAGGACCTTGGAGATGGAAAACAAACCTTGTCTATTGAAATACACATAGATAGAAGAAACGGTAAGCTTAGTTTTTCACAGGATAAGTATGTTGAAAAAATACTTGTAAGATTCAAAATGAATAAGGTAATCTTGTGAATGTTCCTTTGGCTTCCCATTTTAATCTTTCTTCAGGTTTATTTCCTAGTAGTGTTGAAGAAAATGATTATATGTCTCATGTACCATATGCCAATGTAGTAGGATTTTTAATGTATGCAAGGGTGTGTACTATACCTGATATTTCACATGTAGTAGATGTTTCCAGTAAATACATGTCAAATTCAGGAAAAGAACATTGGAATGCAGTGAAATGTGTGCTTCGGTACCTAAGAGGCACAAGTGACTATTGTATCACCTTTAATAATAACATTGATTTTTTATGTGGTTTTGTTGATTCATATTTCGTTGGTGATTTGGATAAGAGAAGGTCTACTTTAGGTTATGTCTTTACTCTTGTAGGTGGATCTATAAGTTGGATGTCAAAGCTTCAGGAAACCATTTCTTTATCCACTACAGAGGTCGAATATATCATTGCCTCACATGCTTGTAAAACGGATATTTGGCTTAGAGTTCTCCTTAGAGAAATTGGAAAGTTGCAGAACAATGTGCATGTCTTTTGTGACAGTCAAAGTGCTATACATTTGATTAAAAACTCAATTTATCATAGTAAGACTTTAAACATATTGATGTATAGTATCATTTTGTAAGACGATATATTGTTGAAGGTGGAGTAGATCTAAGAAAGGTTCATACTCAAGAAAATTATGCAAATTTGTTTACAAAACTAGTATTGTTAGACAAGTTATGATGGTGTGTAACTTCTATTGGTTTGGAAATTAGGTGATAAATAGTCTTGGGAAAAGTATTAGAATTTTTTTTTTCAAGGTGGAGATTGTTAATAATGGCAACTAATCTAATGTGTTTGTTGATGTAATTGTAACTTCGGAATGTATTCACTTGTATGTATTATGTATTATACCCTGATGTTTATTTTGGGAAGTGTTTGTAATGTAATTGAGTCATGTCATGCCCCGATGTTCCAATCGGGAGTTTCTATAATGAAAACAAGTCGTGTCAAGTCATTATGGGAACCCTCCTATTGTTCAAGGGTTCCCTGGGGTTATTAGAGTATCCTAGACAAGTCGACCCTAGGTGAGTTATTGTAAGTTGGGGCAACAGTCCCCACCGTTATGTTAAGGATAGCCCTTGTTGTTGGTCGGAGGGAAAAAGTCCCCACAAGCTGTGGGGCACTAGGGTTATTAGACTCTCCTAGAGATGTCGGCTCTAGTAAGTAATTGTTAAGTGAGGCCAACATGTTGGAGTGGAAATTAAGCGAAAAAAACAATATAAATAGAGAGTGAGCCTCTCTATTTATCACACACACACTCACTCATTGGGGCGCATGAGTGATAGAGAAGTTGCTGGGACAAGAGAGAGACTACTGCTGTCGAAAGATCATCTTTATGTTTTCGGGTTTTGATTTTGGGGCTGATTCTATCTCTAAGGAATTTGCAGGGTTTTATCCTTTATGGTTTCCCAGAGGAAAATATTTTTGTTCATTGTCTCTTGTGTTTGATTGCTGTGCATGTTATTCTCGCATATAAGATCCTAAGATCATAATGCTAGCTTGAATGGTAAAAATCTAACATGGTATCAGAGCTAACTTGAGAAGAAGACAGTGTGCAGCTGCAGAAGCTAGGGATTCTCACTTTTTTGGTCTCTCTCCACAATCCATCAGCAAAAGTATGCTAGGCTGACTCTCCATTGAAGGGCGCATCTTTCTGTCGAAGTAGAATTCAATTTCGAGCATTTTCAGTTTTCGGTGCAGGAAATTAGGGATTTCTACAGAAGAGGAATTTTTGAGTGAGCTCGGCATAGGATTTCTATCCTCATAAAAATAGAAGTTTAGAGACCTGGGTCAAAATTTTTGGTTGGGTGAAACTCTGGAAAACTCAAACCCTAGTTTGACCCCGAGCTAGAAAAACCCTAAAATACTAAAACTGATAAGTTTTGGTATATTTTCTATATATTGGGATTAGAGAAGGATCAGGAAATGAAACCTTCATAGGAAAAATATAAAATCCTGATTTACACTGTGTCCAAAATTGAGCCTCATATTCATTATATTCTAGGAGATATGATCCCTTCAAGCTAGGTTTCCAGCCTCTTTCAGGATTCATCCCTAAACATGACACTTGGGGATAATTTCTATATCTCGGGCTACAAAGGTCAAAATGAAATTTATGAAGGTGTTCCAAAAAGGGAATGGACTCTAATTTCTGTGGTCCAACATTAAGACCCATAAGATGAAATAGTGACACGTGGCAATCCATCCAAATTTGCTATGCTAAACAGTCCTGAAACAGGTCACCTTTGAAAAGCAATCATAAGTCCCAATTGGTGAAACCAATTCTGATGAAACCTATGGTGTTGGAATAGGGGAAGGAGATTATACCTTGGTGCAAATTTTTCGATATAGAGGAGCAGTAATTTCGGAGATACCATAGAAACAGTATCAGGCATTTCTGCAGAAGAAATTGGTAAACTAGGGCTTCCTATTCTGGGAGCTTCCCTCCACTGTTTTCTGAAACGGAGTACATTGGAAAGCTCACCTTAAAGAGGTCTATATTTCTAGCCAATAATATCTGAAATATTCCAAGTTTTGAAAATAAGGGTTTCTCTGACAAACCCTATATCAGCGAACTCTGGAACCAGGACGGACACCTCAAATCGGTAAGATCTAATCTTTTTCTATTTTCATTTGAGGTTCTCATTTCAAAGTGACCTATCACATCAGCATGATGATAAGTTTGGTGAATTCGATAACTTCCAATCATGGAATTATATGATCTCTCTGAATAAAATGAATTGGACACCTACTTAAGTAGAGAGGTTCCAGTTCCAAAGGGAGATGAAGCTAAAATCCTTACACAAGAAGGACTTGGTAAAGAAGATCATTACTGATTCAATCACGGATCACCTTATAACATAAGTGTCTTCCCTATAGACACTGAAAGAGATGTTTGACTCCTTTACCAAACTATTTGAAGGGAAGAACATAAATCAGAAAATGACTTTGAGAAACAGTTGTAGAATGTGAATATCGAGAATGCAGAGACCATACAGTCATACTTTACGAGGGTATCTCAAATCAAATAACAACTTGTAGTAGTAAAAGAAGAAGTGGAAAATACTGAAGTGGTGATAGACACCTTGAATGGACTCCCAGAATCATGGGATTCATTCATGTGAGGAATATGTGCTAGAAGGAAGTGATTACTTTCAGCAGACTCTGGGAAGAAGAAGAAGCTTGACTCATAATAAGAGAATAGAAGATGGGAGCAAATAAAGATCAATCTCTCACCATCCAAAGAAGATCCCTCGAGTGATGAGGAATACAAAGAACTCAACTCTTGAAGAACCTATTATCCATCTTATCATTTGGATAAGAAATGATGAATGAAGAAGATAATGAAGCTGAAGGATCAAGAAGGAGTCTACCCATGAAACAAATAAAGATAAGTATTCAATTGTCATTTCATGATATTGTTTTGTTATGCATTTGTTTATATTCAGTTAATGTATTATGCATGATAGACTGTTTGCATTAATAACAATATACTACTAATATGCATGTGATGGGAAAGATTGCGTACAATCACCTACAAGAAAACAAGGATGAGACTTGCTCCAAAGAACAAGTAATGACAGTTAAAGATGAAGAATAATATGACAAATGCAGCAACATCATTGATGCAGAACCTTCCAACCATGAATAAGTAATAAATAAGAAAGGGAAGACCAGTTCAAGAAGAATGATGTCTAGGATGCAGTATCGATACATGAATGGAAGTTCATAGTTCCATCATGCAGTAGATGTAAACATCGTGGGATACAAAGCAAGATTCATAGCATGAGGCATAGACTATGAAGAGACATTTACATCCACTATAAATACATAGGAAGAATCATGTCTGCAAATGAAAGAAGGCCTTGTACAAACTCAGAAGACACCCATGGGATAACACATACATGATGAGCTTGATGAAGATCTTAACCTTTTCTACAAGGTTGAATATGAAAGCCTATACACTAGATGGATACATAGAATATTAGTAGCATAGGAAGATATTTGTCACTCCAGTATATAACATTTCAATGCATAGAGTATGAAAGACAAAGGGAGTATGATGCTCCACTTTAGAGGGAGTGACTAGAGAATATCCTAAGGTTCGACATGGTACAACAGGATAGACAAATTAATAATGACTCTAGGCTTTACTGAGAGTAAAGCGGATTCCAACCTTTACTTGAAGGTTGAAGGTGGAAGATCAGTGATCCTCCTATTATATGTCGATGACTTGTTCATGACAAAAAATAGGAACTCATTAAAGTTGCAAGAAGGAGACTTGCTGCCGAGTTTGAGATGAAGGACTTGGATATGATGCACTACTTTCTAGGCATGGAGGTGTGGCAGAATCTCCCTGGGACAAGGGAAGTATGCAGTAGAGATCCTAAAGAGGTTCAAGATGATGGAATACAAGGCCATAGCCACAACTATGGCATCAAACCTGAAGTTATTGAGTGATGCTTCATCAAAAGAGGTTGATGCTCTGATGTATCATCAGATGATTGGGTCCCTGATGTACCTGATGAACACCAGACCAGATATTTGCTTTCCTGTGAACACCTTGAGCCAATTCCTAATAGATGCGAGACGTGTTCACTTGATTGCTACAAAGCATATTCTGAGGTACCTAAAGGGTATAGTTGATTATGGGCTCAAGTATGAGGTGAATCAAAAGATTAACATAGAGGGTTATGTTGATTCCGATTGGGAAAGAAGTGCCATCAATGGGATGAGCACTTCAGGGTGTCGCTTCAATATGGTATCAGGTGTGATATCTTAGTTTATAAGGAAGCAATCCTATGTGGCACTGAGTACAGCTGAAGCAGAGTATGTTGCAGCTTGCTCAGCTAGTTGTGAGGCAGTATGGCTGAGGAAGAAACTGTTTGATTTATTTGATCTTCAGTTAGATGATACTTGTATATACTGTGACAACCATAGTTGTGTGAAGTTTACGGAGAACCCGATGTTCCATGACAATTCGAAGCATATCAAGATCAAGTATCAATATATCATAGATATGGTGCAGAATGGAGTAGTAAAGATCTAGTATATTGCGATGGATCAACAGATAGCTGATGTGTTGATGAAGCCATTGGCCAATGTGAAGTTTGAGTACTTCAGGGAGAATCTTGGTGTTCTCCAGATCGAGGCTCCCTCCAAGGCGAAGTGATGAGTCCATGATCCATTCTGACATGGTGAGAGGATTAGGTTCCTTCCATGGTCAGATGTAAGGGCTGAGCCATTCTGTCATGGTGAGAGGATTGGTTCCTTTCATGTCAAATATGAGTGCTGAGCCATTTTTATATGACTGTAGGATTGGTTCCTACATGATCAGATATAAGGTCCATTTCCATTCTCTGAATGGAGCTACCTATTTAGTTACCAAGAATCCTCAGCCTATGGCTGAGAGCCATTCTGATATGACTGTAGGATTGGTTCCTACATGATTAGATATAAGGGCTATTTCCATTCTATGAATGGAGGTACCTGGTCAGTTACCAGGAATTCTGAGCCTAGGGCTGAGGGCCATTCTGATGGGACTGTAGGATTGGTTCCCACATGATCAGATGTAATTGCAATGCCTTTCCACAGATGATAGTAGTTGTGTCTTATCATGATGGTGGATCTGAGTGCTGAGCCTTTCCACAGATGATAGTAGTTGTGTCCTATCATGCTATTGGATGTGAGTGTTGAGCATTTTCAGAGATAGTAGTAGTTGTGTCCTACCATGCTAGTGATTGTAAGTACTGTGCCTTTCCACAGATGGTGGTAGGTGTGTTCTACCATGCTGGTGGATGTGAGTGTTATGCATTTTCATAGATGATAGTAGTTGCATCCTATCATGCTGGTGATTGTAAGTGTTGTGCATTTCCACAGATGATAGTAGTTGTGTCCTATCATGCTGGTGGATGTGAGTACTGTTCCTTTTCATAGATGATAGTAGTTGTGTCCTATCATGCTGATGAATGTAAGTGCTTTACCTTTCTGACATGGTGTTGGATGTGTTCCTCTCATGGCTAGATGTGAGTGCTGGATATTCTGACTTAGGGTCAGATATAAGCGCTGAAGAAGACCTACATGGAGGCTAGGCCTACAACTAGCATGAAAAAGGGATGGCTCTTTAGAACTTCCTATGGCAAGAAGAATCATGAGATAGAACCTGTGATGATGACCTAGTGATGATCCAAATCCAGTGATGACGTCTCCGTGATGATCCAGATCAAGTGATGATCCAGATCCAATAGTGATGATCCAGATCGAGTGATGATCCAGATCCAGTGATGATGTACCCATGATGATACAGATCAAGTGATGATCCAGATCCAGTGATGATGATCCAGTAGTGATGATCTAGATCAAGTGATGATCCAGATCCAGTGATGTTGATCCAGTAGAGATGATATAGATCAAGTGATTATCCAGATCCAGTGATGATGATCCAGATCCAGTGATGATCTAGATCCAGTGATGATGATCTAGATACAGCGATGATCCAGATCCAATGATGACGATCCAACAATGATGATCCAGATACAATGATGTTGATCCAACAGAGATGATCCAGATCGAGTGATGATCCAAATCGAGTGATGATGATCCATATCAAGTGATGATCCAGATCTAGTGATGTTGATCCAACCAAGATGATCCAGATCAAGCGATGATCCAGATCCAGTGATGATGATCCATATTGAGTAATGATCTAGATCCAGATGAGGATAACTTGAATATGAAAGACGACTTGAAGATGAATATGACTTCAAGATGACAAGGATTCTATGATGATCCAGATGATACAGAGAAGAAGACTTGTGCTAATAAATTGTGTCGAGAGAATACCTTCCTAGTTAAGAGGGAGTGTTGATGTAATTGTAACTTCGGAATGTATTCACTTGTATATCTTATGTATTGTACCCCAATGTTTATTCTGGTAAGTGTTTGTAATGTAATTGAGTCATGTCATGCCTCGATGTTCTGATCGGGAGTTTCTATAATGAGAACAAGTCACGTCAATTCATTGTGGGTAACCCTCCTATTGTTCAAGGGTTGAAGTCCCAATAGTTGTGGGGCCCTAGGGTTATTAGACTATCCTAGAGAAGTCAACCCTAGGTGAGTTATTGTAATTCGAGGCAATAGTCTCCACTGTTGTTTTAAGGATAACCCTCCTTTTTGATCGGAGGGGCAAAGTCCCCACAAGCTGGGGGGTACTAGGGTTATTAGACTCTCCTATAGATGTCGGCTCTAGTAAGTAATTGTTAAGTGAGGCCGACATGTTGGAGTGGACATTAAGTGAACGAAAGAATTTAAATAGAGAGTGAGCCTCTCTATTTATCACACACACACTCACTCATTAGGGTGCATGAGTGAGAGAGAAGTTGCTGGGACAAGAGAGAGACTACTGCTGTCGGGAGATCATGTTTATGTTTTCAGGTTTTGCTTTTGGTGCTGATTCTATCTCTAAGAAATTTGCAGGGTTTTCTCCTTTATGGTTTCCCCGAGGAAAATATTTGTGTTCATTTTCTCTTTTTTTTATTGCTATGCATGTTATTCTCTCAGATAAGATCCTAAGATCATAATGATAGCTTGAATGATAAAAATAGAATAGTGTTTACGAGAAGTTTTCATAACAGGCATAACCGAAAGTGGTTTTTCTCATGTAACTTATTTCATCAATTATATAGTGCATGGTTGGGATAGGTAATGTATTTGTAGTATGTGAGGCCTAGGCCCATTATGTAATCTCTTGTTCTTCATTAGTGATCTTCAATACCTTGCATGCATGGATGTTTCCCCTTATGTGTTTTACCAGATTAATTGATGGTGTTGCAATGGTGTTTCTTCGTGTAATTTGTCTCTGAATGTTTAACATATTTTAAGAGGAAACTACCTAAAGATTTATAAGCATGGTGCCAAACTTCCAACAACTCATAAAATGAAGAGAGTGATTCCTTCTGCATTTTAATTGTTGTCTAAATATATTTTAGAGACATCTAAGCTTATCAAGCCAAGTAAATCATGATAAATTTATTCTTTTAACAAATTTAGTGACGGGATATATTACCATAAATTTTTTAAGAAAATATAATAACACTTTAAAGGAATAATTTTTTGAAAGAAAAATACCGAAGTGTATGTAGGGTGTGATATAGTTTTGTTAAATTTAGAATGTCTAAACTGAAGAATTGAAAAAGATTGTTTTAATATGATAATTTGGATTCTTTTAAGTCAGATTAACTTTTAATTAAAATAAAATTTATATAAATATTTTATTATATCAAAAAATTAAAACATGATAATGTTTTTAGTAAAAACAAATATTCGAAATCTTTCTAAAATGATATCATATATGAATTCTTTCCACAAGACTTAAGATGCATGTTTTGAATTTCCAAGTTCAAAGTATCTATTGTAGATTTATAAATATGAAAGTAGTTCATTTTATATTGAATGTGAAATCAATCCATAAATATGAAAGTAGTTCATTTTATAAATATGAAAGTAGTTCATTTTATAAATATTGAATAGTTAAGTTTTTGATGGAAATAAAAAGACAAATAAAAAATCAACTTAAAATCAGTTCATGTTTTCAAACTAGATTTAAGTTGCTTTTCAAAATATTATTTAAATTCTCATTATGAATTTAATTAAAAATGTTATTCAACCTTAAATTGTAATACATTCAAAATGTTGCAATTTTAGCCAAATATATATTTTTAAGCATCAAACACAAAGTTAAAATGCAACTGACATATATTACCATAAAGCATATTGTTTTACTTAATAATGCAAAATGAAATATAAAATTAAGTCAATTTTAAGTCACATTTTAAGTCTAATTTCTACTCACATGTTGAGAAGAAGTTTGAAACACTTTTTTTTCCATGAAATTTAGAAAGAGAATTTAAAAAATATTTTGAAATACACTTAAAACTTAATTCTGAAACATAAATTTATTTTAAATTGATTTTTAAATTGAATTTTTCTTTTTACCATTAAAAATTTAACTTAGATTGATTTCACGTCCAATCTAAATTGAATTATTTCCATATTTATAAATCTAAAACAAATACTCTGTATTTGAAAATTTAAAGCATACCTTTTAAATGCCAGAGTTAAATTTTATTTTAATTTAAAATAAATCCCCATTATTAAAACAACTTCTTTCCATTCAGTAAATTCTAAATCCAACCAAACAATATCACTCCTTATATACACTTCACTATTTCGTATTATTAAATTTGCTTAAAAATGATAAAGGTTTATGTAAATATATCTTCTCATTATTTATATATATATAGTCATTAAATTTGATTATTGGGAAACAAATTATTATGGTTTACTTGCTTGAAACGCTTAGATGCTTTAAAAAGATATTTGGACAACAATTAACTTGCAGAAGCAACCAGTCTCTTCATTTTGAATTCTTGGTAGTTGGAACAGTGCTTCATAAAATTGTTAAGTAGCAACAATGAACACCATATTCATAAGGAAATCATCGACACATTATTGGACTTTACATTAATCACGTTTTATATCCAAATTAAATTATCAAATAAGATTTCATTTTAACACCAAACCCATCATGTCATGGTGTTTTTCTTTGCATGAAATAACAATGAAGGAAGTATGAACAAAAATGATGTTTTTAGCATTCTTCTTAATCGAATTTCTTGGCATTTGAAATTGTAATTATTTACTTGATACAAATTGTTCTTCAGCAAAACATTATTGTATTCTTACTTTCATTTTGTATTGAATTTTACATGTAAAGGTTTTGTTCAATTAGTTGCAAGTTACACAACTGGTTATTAACCTACATCGTTATTTAAATAAGATTGCAAGTTACACAACTGGTTATTAACATACATAGTTGTTTAAATAAGACTGCATTTAAGATAGTTTGACATTGTGAAGTATTTTGAGATATCAAGTAAAGATAACACATTGTAACACGATGGTGATCTACAAATTGTATTTGTCCCAGGTGGCTCTAGCTACCATCGTCATTGAGATGTGTAATTGATTATGGCACATTCTAGACACATTCTCTTTCTCCAAGGATATCATGCCAGTCCCATGTTGTCAAACAAACAAAACAAATGTCAAGTACAAGGTTTATTAACGCAGTGAAATAATTTCACTAAAAAGATAGAAATAAAATCTCAAATTAAAATGGCTAACACCGAGAATGAAGTTTATGTTGGATAATAGAACTTACTATAATAAACATAAGCACACTTGGTCTGGTGTATCTAAGGAGTGCAATGGAATTTCCCATCGATTGTCCCACTAACAAATAGAAGCAATATCCCTCTGCATCTCTAGGAGGATTTTCTTCACCACCTTTGCTACTACTTCACTTAGGGGTGATTCCGTGAAGGTGGGTAACACTTTTTGGCCAAATTTGGCAATGAAAACTTGATTTTTACTCATGTGCTAGATAGAAGCCCTCGAAACGCATATATGCCATGTGAATTTCAGCTTATAGTAAAACAAATTGTAGAATATTATGTTTCCTTCCGAAGTATATTTTTTTAAATATTCCGATGTCATTTAATGTGTGAAATTTCACATTTAATGAAC
>LPNX010849620.1:0-84292 GCA_001517045.1 Pseudotsuga menziesii | reverse complement strand
ATATATATATATGAGCATGATCTACACAAAATGCACTGTGGTCTGGATATTTTTTGTTAATTTATTTCACAATATAGAATTATTTATTATTTTTCGAAAGTGACCACATCTGATTTCAGCATCATTTTATGCACATGTGTGCCCATCCCATTTTTTTCACTGTTTTAAAAAATTGAAAAACCAAATATACCTTTTTGAAGACGACACACTGATGTGTGGGCTCTGCATTTTTATGAATTTTTTGGATGTGTATTTTTTACACTGCAGTTTTTCTTTGAGCTGCTTCAAAGTTGTTGTCAAGTTTTCTAAGTGTTAGTTTTAGAACGAATTAAGAAAAAACTCATATGAATGCCAAAACGTGTGCATGATACCTCAATGGATAGAGTATTCAGTGATGAATCAATCGGTATAAACACCTCTTAGTTATGTGCCGTGAATGGCAGGGTTTACACCTTTGGAAGACACAGGGAAATATTGATTTTCCTATAAGAGGGCCAATTCTTTGTTTTCAAGGCTCTCGATCAAAATATGTAGCTCGATCGAGGTATTCAAATCCATCGGCTGAGGTTTTAATAGTATCTTTATCGAGCTACTATTAAAACCTTGGTTGAGGTAGTTCTAAAACTCTCGATCAAGCTACGACCTCGATCGAGCTACAACCTCGATCGAGATCCTGTTTGTGTTAAAATACTAAAAAAGTGATCGGGAATGAACATAGGAATTGATGGGATTAATTCCATTCCAACTACGTTCCCAGCCACATTTCCTACACGAATTCTGAAAGGATTTCTATATAAACATAAAACATAAAACATAAACATGTTACTAATTTTATCCTTCACAATTGACTAACCTATTTGAAACAATGCTTGTGTTCTAATGCAAATTTAGCATTGTGTATTGTTCTTACATATTGTTGCAGGTATCAATTATGATTGTTGATCAATCACAATGGGAAAGAAGAAACATTCAAGTAAAATATCTACTCGAAATCGAAGCAACATTGAAGAAATAAGAGAGAAATATAGAGAAAGAAAGAGGGAAAAAAGAGCAATCTTAAGAGGAGAAGAAGTTGGAAATCAACCTATGATGGGAGAATCAAATTCCATTGCTAACAATATTGGTTTGATTCAAAAGTTATGCAATTTCATATTCATATATATAATTTCATTTTCATAGTCATCTAGTTCATACAATTTCATATAATTTGATATTGCATATTCATATATTCAATTTCATAGTATTCTAGTTCATAATACACACACACACACACACATGTTAAATTGTTAAGAATTTAATTCTAATTTTGTAATTGTAATTGTGTAATTAATTCATAAACTTATATACATTGTATGTGCATGTATTCATATATATGTATTCATAATTGTGTGTACATTGTATAATTTCATGTTCACATATTCATATAATTTCATATTGCATATTCATATATTCAATTTCATAGTGTTCTAGTTCATAATTTTTATATATATACATGTTAAATTGTTTAGAATCTAATTATAATTTTGTAATTAATTCATAAACTTATATACATTGTATGTGCATGTATATATACAACCTTCTAAAACCACTTATATACATGTGAAAGAATGGTATGTGTTGTCAAAGAATTGAAAAAAATGTTTAACCACTACACTAAATTACATATATAGAAAGTAAGTGTATTATAATATGAGTAACTAGTTGTTCAATGAAATTATAGAATGGTTGATGAATATATATAATTATAGTGCATAATATTCTAGCAAAATATCTAGTTCTAAATGAATATGCAGATATCCATTAGCCTCACATAACCGCACATACAAATGAATTTTATAATTTGATAATATAGCCTCACATGTAAATGAATTATAATTTGATAATATAGCCTCACATATATATAATTTTTATGTTATAAATTACAAATATTATTCTCAATGGGAGTTGATTGCACCATCATAGGCTGACTTGCATATTCTCCTCTTAACTTATTTTCCTCATCCTTTCTATAGCCTTATCTCTCATTTCATTGATTTTAATATGATTTTAATTTCATATTCATATATTCATTTTCAAAGGGTTCAAATTCATAATTTATATATATCCTATTACATACTAATATTTCATGTTTTAGGTTACATGTTCTATGTTACACATTGCATATTCTATGTTACACTTTACATGGTGTATGTACTATGTTCATATTTCATATTGTGCATTGATGAAAATTATTTAAATTTTTCAAATTTAATTAAAAAAATTTTTGTTATCACTCATATTAATGAACATACAAAAACCTTTCCATAGACCTCCTATAATTATGATAATTAACATTGTACAATTTGTATTTAATATAGAAACTAATTGTTCATAACAACTAATAAAACTTCAATAGTTGTGTGCACAATGATTAATGAAATATAGTATATGCAGAATAAATGGAAAAGCTTTATAGAATTTGGTTCAGGGATTTGTACACTCTAAATAAGATCATGAATAATTTATAAAAATGTTTTCATTGAATATATTGGATGTTTAAATTTATTGATATTTTTTGTGACAAACTAACTTACAAGTGAGGAAATTGATTGAACTTAAGCAATCGTCAATAATCATGTACAAATGACTAGGAATCATATGGTTTTAAGCATTGATGACAATGATTATCTCAAAGAAAATAAACAACTATAAAAAATTCAAGAATTCCTTAGCCTTGAATATGAGATGTAAGAGATCATTGTAAAGATGTGAAAATCAATACATTTTGTAATGTCCCAAAATTTGAAAAAAAAAATATAGACCAGTTAAATACTACCTAATATGGACATTAACTTATCTTCTCCAGAATGTGTCGATCTTTGGTTTCTACACCGAAGTGTTGTAAGTTGTTCTTACCATTTATAGATGTATTTTCTATGTAATTGTCGATGTAATTATACACTATGTCTGTTTTACTTGATCTGGTCTAAATGATTATTCTACTAGTGATTTACTACTTAAACATGTATTTGTGTAGTTATGTCTTACTTCATGTATGTCTGTTTTGCTCAATTTATATATTACTTCCTAGTTATAAGTTTTGTTCATTGTTTATGGAGAATATTGACTTAAATTTTAACTGTCAAGGGGTGGAGTGGCAGGACTTACATCCCTTTTGGGGCTGCTTGAATATGTAACTGGTTGTACCTACTGTTACGGGGCTTACTTAGTTCATATTGAACTAATGCAAACTTCTCATTTCTTTGTGCAGGTCCATTAGGTGACGAAGACTTGCTACGACCGCTAAGCTTGACATGCTACCTATGTTATACTACTCCATTGCCTTTGAAGACAAAAGGACCAAATTCCTATCCTAAATATTCTTACTACTAGTTTTTGCATTATTGTTTTACGCATAGATGGGGTTTATTAGACCTACATCTAGCTAGTTATCTTTATTAGCATGGCTTAAGAATTGATATGATCTAGGTTGTTCCCAGGTGCATGCTGGAGACAATAGTCGACTGAATGAGTCGAGCTCTATTGTGGCAAAATCATATAAAGAGATACATCAAAGTAGGGAACACACTAGGTCGACAAGAAATATACACACATACAATATGCAAGAATTTGAACCAATTTATTAGTTCTGCTCCATGAAAGATGGAGGAATCAGACGATGATCATAAATATATCTATATTACATAATGTACATGATTATATAGAGGATGTTGAGACGTTTGGGTGACTACATGCTAAATTCAGTTACAAGAAGTTATAATGGTCAAAAGTTCAACCGTCACAAAGCATGTTGATATGCTGTTAGCTCCGAACTTGTCGATTGAACATGTCGAGGTGAACCTGTCGGTTGTCAGTTTTCAAGGTGAACCTATTTACTACTGGTTGGATCATTACTCCTTCCTTAAGAAACAATGTTCTCCATTGTGTATTCATTTAGGTGAGGAAACTTGTCAGCGGCTTCATTAGAAGAGTACCATTTTCCTTACATGGGGAGTTGTCCAGCTTTAGCCACTTGAAAAAATGGAATGGAGTTCATCCTTTTAAGTCATATGTGTCATCCCATAATGGTGTCACAAAGAAGAGGTTCCTGAACATATGGATGGATGTCTTCGGGTTTTGTTGTCTATAAGTCGTTATGTTCCAACAATGGTACATGGTATGGTCGAAGTGGATCTACATTGAAAAATGGATGTAGGCCAAGGCATGCAGGAATGTCAAGCTGAAAAATGTTTTCTCCAGTCCGTTTAAGGATACCGTATGGACCATATCGCAAAGGTTTCATATTTATATATGGACCAGTGAAGCACTCCTTCTTTAGATGTAACCAAACCTGATCCCCAATTTGAAATGAATGAGGAATATGATGCTTATCATGTCGGGCCTTATATTTTTCATTTTCACGTTGCAACATTTCCTTTGCTTGCTTCTGGATGTTGTATATTTGATCTCTGAATTTCAATGCTTTCTCCACTTCTCGTCCTTCGAATTCGGTGTCTTTCAATTGTGTTGAGGAACTGATTAAGCCGATAGGTGCTGAGGGTTGAAATACATAATAGATATCAAATGGAATCTTTCCTATAGAGCTGTGTTGAGCATGATTGTAGCTTTTTTGTATGTATCAAAGGTTGTCATACCATGTTCGACTATGCTTGTGTTTGTACATGCGAAGCAGTCGTACAACTAAGCTATTTACAACTTCTATCTGTTCGTCTATCTATGGATGGAAGGATGTCGACAAAGAAAGTCTCGTTTCAAGCTGTTGCTAGATATTTTTCCAAAAGGTGCTGAAAAATCTAGCATCTCTATCAGAAATAATGGTCATTGAGAGGCCATAGTGTTTCCATACATGTTCAAAAAAAAGTTGAGCAGTTTGTTGTGTTGTCAGAGTCTTCTTGCATGGTATGAGTATAGACATCTTGGAAAATATGTCGAATACTACTAGTATCACGTCATGTTGATGTTTGGTATTAGGATATCCCATCAAGTAGTCCATAGAAATATATTTCTATGGTCGACTAGGAACTGAAAGGGGTGTATACAGTCCTTGTCGTCGATTTAGAGGTTTATCAATGGCAAAAACCACACACGATCGAATGTAATTGTTGACGTCATATTTAAGTGAAGGCCAATAGAAATACTTTTGGAGGATAACAAGTTTTTTTGTGGCTCCAAAATGTGCTCCAATATTTCTATAGTGTGCATCCTAGATGAGCTTCTGTCGGTGTTCACCAGTCGGTACACAAAGCTGTCAAAAATTGTATAGCAAGGTGTCTTTCACGAAGTAGTCGGTAGCCGACAACTTGTCGGTAGGAAGCTCTCGATAGATTGTAGAAAAATCACAGTCTACCGAATACAATTGTGGCCAAGTAGTGGTGTCATAACCATGCATACTCATCACTATAGACAGTAGAGTAATGGGTGGTTTGCTGAGACAATTGGCTGTGGCATTGAATTTTCCTTTCCAATTCTTAATTACTAACTAAAATTGTTGCAGGTATTTAATCCACTTGAGTTGTCAGGTTGTCTGTATTTTCGACTGAGTCAGAGTGAACTGTAAAGGCTTATGTCCAGTGATGATGACCATTTCCCTGTCAAGAATGTAGTGTCTCCATTGCTTGAGAGCTTGCACAATGGCGTACAATTATTTTTCATATGTCGAGTACCTTCTGACTGTGTCGCTGAAATTCTTGGAGTGAAACGTGACTGGGCAACCTGACTGAGAGATCACTGCACCGAGGGCATAGTCCGATGCACCTGTCTCAATCTCAAAGGGCTGATACAGATAACGTAACACACGTACTAGTGTAGTACAAAGCTTTTTTTTTATTTGATAAAAAATGTGTTGTTTTGTCAGTGTCCATTTGAAGATAGTTTTCTCATTTCCTTTTGTCAACTCATTCAAAGGCCATGCGATGTGACTGAAGACAAGTATGAATCATCAGTAGAAATTCTCCAAACCAAGAAAAATTCTTGGTTCATGAATTTTTTGAGGAATGGAAAAATATTTGAGGATCTGTACTTTTTCAGGGTCGACATGAATCCCTGTAGATTCAATTACATACCCAAAATACTTGATGTTGTTCATCATAAATGAGCATTTGTCCATGTTTAGATATAGCCGATGTTGTTGGAGAGTGTAGAAAACTTGTCGAAGTTGCTTGACATGTTCTTCCCATGATCGATTGAAAATCAAGATATCGTCAATAGAGACAATGACACATTTATCGATGAAAGGTTGTATAAGGTCATCCATATCTCATGAAGGTTGCAAGTGCATTGGTTAAGCCGAAAGACATGAATAACCATTCAAACAATCCTTCCTTGGTTTTGAAATCCGTTGTCCATACATTAGTGGACTCGATTGGAATCTGTTGGTATCCCGATTTGAGGTCGAGTTTCATAAAGAACTTAGCACCTTTCAGATTGTCGATGAGTTGATCATTCTGTGGAAGAGGGTATATGTTCTTCACTGAAATTTTGTTGAGAGACTTGTAGTTGATGCACATGCTCCAAGTCCCATATTTCTTTGGAACTAGGATGACTAAACTTCCACAAGGAGAGGATTTGGGGTGGATATGACCCTTGTCGATCAAATTATGGATTTATCTGTGAAACTCTTCATTTTCGAGAATGAATATTTTGTAAACATATGCATTAGGTAATGAAGAACTAGGAACAAGTTAAATGGAGTCTTTTACCTGACAATGCAGAGGTACTCCGTCTGGTGCTTGAAATATGTTTAGGTATTCTTCAAGAATGTTGTCGATCTGTTGTTGTTGTTAGGAGCTACGTTGGTCGGTGAGTCAACTCGTTGCTACAGTCTTCCTGGAATGTTGAGGATTTATCATGATTAATGCGATGTTTTGAGCATGATTGATAAGCTTCTTCATTTGTCTGGCAAATATCATAGCAGCCGTTGATGTGGTTTGTCGCTCTAGTATGCCATACCATTTGTTTTGTATTTTTACAATCACCTTATAAGGATGTGAATGATATGTACTGTGTCGATCCCATAGGTAGGGTTTACCGAATACGGTGTCGGTTATGGAAAGTAGTGCCACATCACATAGTAGTTCATCTTCAAAAGGATTAATGAAGTAGGTGGCTTGGCATTGCCGTGTGATCCTTAGTTCCTTCCCATCCTTCATCCAACCGATATTGTAAGGCTGAGGATGTGGAGTAGTGACAAGACCTAATTTCACCACAATATTTTTAGAAACTAAGTTCTTATGGCTACCATTATCCACAATCAGATGTAATGGATTGCTTTGAACCCATATCCATGTATGGAATAGGTTCTCCATTTCCTCCCCATCGACAATGGTCGAGGCTATCAGACTAATTGAGGTCAAAATCAAGAGGGTTGATGCATCTAGATCAGATTCTAGCAGAGTTTTGTCGGGTGAGTCAGATGTCAACAATTTTTGCAAAAATGTCTTTCGAGCTTTGCATTATGATGTATCATGCCATGATGAACTATGATAATCACACCATTTCTCATTAGGGTTTTATCTGTTGCGATTCCTCTTGTCTTTCTGAAAGTTATTCTTTTGATGATCAAGCTTTGGCAAATTTTGCTGATAAGGATTATTGAACTTGTCGGAGTCGGTTGGTGGCTTCTTGTCAGATGTTCAACCCGTGGGCTTGTTCATGAAACATATATTTCCTTTTTGTTTAGCTTCAAGCTTGCTAGAGTAATGAAATGCATCTGCAAGCATGTTGACAGTCAGAAACTCCATCTCTTGCTGAATGTATGGGGATAAACCGCTGATGTACTTCAAAACAAGAAATTTCTCTTCTTCTTGGATGCCAAGTCTAGCCATGAGTCGATAAAACTTGTCAGTGTAACTCTGTACGGACTGGTCTTTCCATTGTCTTAGCTACTGCCATTTCTTGTACTGCTGTTCAATGTACTTGGGAGGATAGAACTCATTTCGGACATATTCGACAAATTTTACCCATGTGTCGATGGGGTCTTCTTCTTTTTCCATTTTTGTCGATAGGCTCTCCCACCAGCAGTGTATAGAGGTTGACATATTGAAGGATGCAATGGAGATATTTTTCGCTTCGAAGAGTTGATTTACCCCAAAGTAGGATTCCAATTGCTGCACCCAATTGTCGATAGATTATGCATTGATCTTTCCTTCAAGATTCGATATGTCCATATTCATTTGCACTTTGAAGGGGCTAATTTTATCGGAGTGAGATCATGTCGAGGATTCCCCGGAGTTCGCAGTGACTCTCAAGAGAATCTCACTGAACTGGGCGAACATTTCGGTCCGCTAGTGAGCCAAGGCTTTTTCTATGAGTTGATCTGTCTCATCAGTTGCATGTCTATTGTCTGTTTCCTCGATCATATTTTCTGAAGTCAAAGAAAGTGTCTTCTTGTGTTACTAGGCTTGCGAGCATGTTTGAATAGGCATAAGTTGAATAACTTCAATGGAAGTGCTTATGTAACTTAAGCTCTGGACAAGATCTTGCTCTGATACCAATGATCCAGGTCATGCCCAAGTGCACGCTGGGGACAACACTCGACTGAATGAGTCGAGCTCTGTTGTAGCGGAAACATATAAAGAGATACAACAAAGCAAGAAACAAACTAGGTCGACAAGAAATATACACACAGACAATATGCAAGAATTCGAACCAATTTATTACTTCTGCTCCATGAGAGAAGGAGGAATCAAATGATGATCATAAATATTTCTATATGACATAATGTACAATCTTATATAGAGCATGTTGAGATGTTTGGGTGACTACCCGCTACGTTCAGTTACAAGAATTTATAATGGTCAGAAGTTCAATCGTTGCAGAGAATGTTGATATGTTGTTGGCTGCAAAATGGTCGACTGAACATGTCGAGGTGAACCTATCGGTTATCGATTGTCAAGGAGAACCTGTCGGGTGATGGTTGGATCATGATAAGTTTTATTCTTATACTTAGTGTTTATAACCTATGATTGCAATGTTTTTATGCCTGAATGTTTAAATGTTTAAGTCATAAGAATTGACCATATTGTATTTAAAGTTTTACATGTCACATGGTAAATATAAAGAGCCATTCATGGAATATTCCATATACCATGAACCTTGTCTTATCTATGTTTATGATGGTTCCAATTAAAATCATTTTTTGGGGGTTTTAAACTATAGGTGTTAGGGTAAATATCATGATGTTGGTGGTGGCCAGGGTGGCATAGTAAATTCTCATTGGAAAATGGAAATTCAAATCCTAATGTCGGGTCTTTTGTTGTTTGGCTTCATTTGGTCTATGCCATGGTATGCGCTATGGGTGGTATGTGTTACTCAGATCTTTGTATGTCAAACATCATGGAGGAAACAAGATGGGTTGGAGTTGGAAGGTATGCACTCTCGTTGGATTTGCAGAATTTGTATTATGGTTGCTTCGGTTATAGGTTTTGCATACTCCTAATAGTTCTTGGTTTGATTTTGCAGGTGAGAGATATTTCAAGCATGGGTAGTGGGGGACTACCAAGCTATCTGTGAAACTCTTTCGGGTAAGCCCCGAATAAACACATACCCTTTTACCTATGTGTACAAAGACTGACATAGCATGAGATCTGTGTGAGAAAGGTTTTAACATTTGTGAAAGTTGGGATTATGGGCATTCAATATATGCATTTGTAAATGATTCTGGTGTTTTGATATATGTAAACAATGGGGACTCTATGTTTCAATTTTTAGATAATGTGTTATTTATACTGCGTGATTTTGTTATTGCTTGCAATAGCACTTATGTCGAACATGACTGTGTATATTTTCAATTGTGACCTGTAGAAGGTGTAATTGTATCCACTCACACCTGGGGTTTATTCGTTGATACTGCCACTATCTTGGCAAGGATGTGACCCTATGCGTTTTGATGCCCATATATTAACTCTAGTTTTGGTATGTTAATGAACCTTCTGTGTATTGGTTTTAAATGATTAGCTTAAATTATTTCCAAGCCATTTCTTGCAATGGCACCTCTGTTGATTCGTGACCGTGTAGTTTTATTTGTAAGCGTTTCATTATGGCAATATATTGTTTAGTTAACATGCCTTGGTTTTATCATTGTGAAGTTTATAACTTAGCTCATTCTTTGTATATTTGTTGGTTTGAAGTCGCGGTTGTAGCAGCGTTGACAATAGTTTAAATAGATTTCCTTCTCTGTATATGAAATAGATTGGATTCTTGTTTTTAATGTTTATAAAGATGGGGGTTCACCTCTCAGCTATGAGTTGTGATGAGGAAACACAACAAGTGTATTTTTTTTGTTTTAAATAAAAGTGGGTTTGTGAAAGAAATCGTGTCTATGATTATGGTTTTAAACTAGGTTTAAAGTGTTGTTGTTTTTACAAATCATATCTTACAGGATTCAATCCCCGGCATAACCTGATATAACGTTGGTTTTGTATGTAAACACGAGCCCATAGGATTCGATCATGGGTCGTCGAATGCATGAATTGGGTCTTTTAATACAATTGTGTGTGGTTTATTTTCGACACAAGTGTCGACAGGATTTGATCATGAATCCTTTAATTGGATACGTTTGTTTAATATTGAGTTTGTATTAAGTTAATATTTCTCTTTATCTTGATAGTATTATTATGGTTTCTAATAATCATGCCTACAGACCTTGATAGGTCTTAATTGGATGACATATGATATGGTAAAGTTTATAAAGTGGAAATTATTTGTTTGGAGTTTGTTTATGGTAATTGGTAGGTTTTAAAATAGATTAACTCTGTTTATATGATGTTTTGTTATAATATATATATAAGTTTTAAAGATGATGTTTAAGTTATATTTTTATGCATAGAATTTATGCCAAGTCTATAAGTAATAGTTTTCTTGATTTAATGAATACAAGCCTGCCGACAATATGAAATCTGCCAAAAGAGAAAATATATAAAGTTATTTTTTAAATAGTTCTTGGTTGATAAAGTTTCTCAGTTAGGGTTAATTATATTAAGGTACAAAATCTCTGATATTATTTTTATGTTTTGAACTTTGAAATAATAAACCAGAAATTTACCTCACTAAAAAATATATACTTTGTTTAAAGAATTACCTCTGTTAGAGAAGACTGAAACTTAACCTGTGAATCATGAAATAAAATGTAGAAATATAACAAAGACCAAATCCTCTTATTGATAAAACTAAAGGTGATAGTCTACCATTTGCAAATATAAATAAGATATATTTTCCTAGCTAGAATATCATTATTGAATATATAAAATACCTATCTATAGTAAACAAATAATAATGCTCCATTCAGAATTTAATCTCATTTAATAAGAAAACCTATGTAAATTGGAAGGGGAAATCAAAAACCTCATACCTGCAAGTCGAAGCTATTTTAATGGCTGAAAAATTCTACACACTCAAATACCCAGTATTAACAAGTACATAGACAGATATGACCTCTGTTCAAATAAGCAGATATCTTGGGAACTACCACGTTCCTCTCGACCATGACCCGGAACTGTTCCTAGTTTCAACATGGATCCCCCCGAGCTGGTTCCAACATGCAAGTAGCTTAGAGCTCCTAAGATAATGCTTTCCTACTTGGGATATTAGGTTCTGTATCAGTTTTCCTTCTCCTTTTAGGAAAAATTTTTCTCCAAGAACTCTCATGTTGAATATCAATAGGCATAATTATGGAATAAATCCAAGATCCCCAATCCTCTCTTTGGCTTGGGTTTTTATAGGTAGACTTTTTAGGAAAAGGGGTAGTTAAAAAAAGAATAATTTGATTTCTTGAAATAACCATTTTTATTTAATTCAGGTAATTTTAATATTTATTTAAATTTAGCTTAGGAACTTTTGACTAGTTCCTACTTTGACTCTTGTAAGTATTTAACATTTAATTATCATTAGTAATAATAATGAAATGTGGATCCCTTTGTTATTACTTATAGTTACTAGCATTATTACTTATTCTTACTCTTTTATACATATCATGTATAATATATATATACACCATTTGTTAACATTTTTATTTTAGGTATCATATAGTATGATCCCAATTCATATGACACGTTTTCTTTTAGCGTAGTCACTTCCTTTAATAATGCCTTTAGATAGGGGTCAGGTCAACTAGGTTAGGAAACTCTAAACCCCTTGCATGTTGGATTCCCTCGTATAACATGGTAGTTCTTCAGTACTTTGATGAGATGCAAAAATTCAAAATTTCATTTAATCACTTAAAAATAAGTAAGATGAGATCAATGTTTTATCAAATTCATTTTCACTCAACATATTAATTTTGTAGTAACTCCTAACGCTTATCTAGAGCCCATACTCGATGCTAAAAATCAAGAGTTACAAACTTAGTGCAATTCTAGAGCTCCTCGCTCAACACAAATTCAAGGATGTATTTGTAAGATACACCTAGGGAAATGATGGCTAAGGATCCGATGTTTTAGAGATTACGCTCAACATCAACTTGGAAGGCTCCAGGGCTTATGCCCAACACTTCCAATTTTTATCTTTTCATGTGATTCAGAGCTTCATGCTCAACACAAATGTTTCATCACTCATGTTTTCCAAAGATTATTGCTCAACAAAAATATAAATACTCATGTGCTCTAGAGCTTCTTTCTCAACATGAACATCAAATACTCATGTTCCCCAGAGCTCCTTGCTCAACACAAAACATCTCATAAATTATGTGCTTCAGGGTCTACGCCCAACACATGAAATCATATATATATATATATAACATATGCAATTGGATTATGCTCAATATATCAAACAAACCATCATGTTCCTATATAGTGGGGTATTAGGCCCAATATACCAATAAAACATTAAAGTAACATCATAATAAATGGGGCTTATTCCCATAAGTGTTAGGTCAAAATTCAGGATATGACATCCCTCCTCGCTTAGAACAACACCATCCCTGGTGTTCTAGGCACTCAGAATGAAATCATGAAACAAGGCAGGGTAATCATTTCTCATGGTGACTTCATTCTCCAAAGTAGCCTCATCGACCTCAAAGTGCTTCCATTGCACTTTCAACTGGACTATGATGCACCTCTTGAGTTGCACCTCTCTATTATCTATTATATGAAGGGGTTCAGGTGAAAACTCCCCTTCAGGTTCCACCTCTAATAAGGATCAATCAATCTCATGTTTAGTATTATAAACATATTTGTTTAATAAAGATGCATGGAAAACATTATGGACTCTTATGTGAGCAGATAAATCTAGTTCATTTGCTACTGGTCCACCCTTGGCCAATATCTCTAAGGGTCCAAAAAATCTAGGTGCTAACTTACCACACCTCCCCAAGCTCAACGAGCTTCATTTTTCTTTTACTTTCAAGCAAACATGGTCACCTATTTGATAATAGTTATCTTTTCTTTTCTTATATGCAGAGATTTTCTGGAGGTCTTGTGCTTCTTTAAGGTTCAGCAAGACCTTGGAAACCAATTTTTCCAATTCCTTTTGTAATTCAGGCCCTAACATTAGCTGATCCACCGGGCTATCCCAAGTAACCAATGTTCTACACTTCTGTCCATAGAGTACCTCAAAAGGACTCATCTTGGTGAAAGCTTGTTATCCGTTGTTATATGAAAACTATGCAAGATGTAGTTAATCTTCCAACTTGGTGGGTTTTTTCATGACATACATCCTATGAATGTCCTCCACAATCTATATTACCCATTCTATCTTCCCGTCCGTCTGCGCGTAGTAAGAAGTACTAAAGTTCAACTGCGTCTCTAAACCGAAGAATAAGGATCTCCACAAGTTCCTAGTAAACTTAGTATCTTGATCCAAGATAATTGCCTTGTGTATCTCGTGTAATCTAAATATCTCCTTTAATAATATGTCAACAATGTGTACTACCTTGTAGGTTGACTTCACTAGAATGAAGTGTGTTTCTTTTGACAATTTGTCAACTACTACAAAGATAGAATCATTTTGTTTCATAATCTTAGTTAGACCCATGAAAAAATATATACTAATGACCTCCCACTTCCATTTTGGAATAGGTAATGGCTGCAGCAACCCCGAGGTATGTTGGTGCTCATCTTTGACTAGCTAACATTCCTGACATTTTGCGATAAACAATTGTATGCCGACCTTTAACTTAGGATAGAAAAAGTGTTTCTTTACTCCGGATATCATTTTTTGATATCCCGGATTCCCTGAGTAGGGTGTCTGATGAAATTTCATGAGGATGTTGGACCTAATGTCCCCTCCTTCTGGAATGTACAATCTATCCTTTGACCATAGCAGTTCTGTTTCATCTACCTTGTACTTTTTTTGTTGCTAAAACATCATGTCCTCCTGGACCTTCTTGAATATTTCAACATAGAAAGGGTCAACTTTGTTGGTCGTTCTAATCCTCTCATGTAAATCTGAATCAGTTTCACTTAAATTCACCTCATATATCATATGAGCTCATTGGCTAAAAGCATCAATAATTTTTTCTCCTTTCACTTTATATGCTTTAGCTTGAAATGGTACTCGATAAGGAAATCCAACCATCTGACTTGCCTAGCATTCAGATCAGGTTGTTCAAATAAATACTTCTGACTCATATTGTCTATTTTCAGAAGGAATTTCTTCCCCATGAGGTAGTGCCTCCACATCTTCAAGGCGTGGATGATGGTTTTTAATTCAAGATCATGGGTGGGGTAGTTCTATTCATGTTATTTTAACTTACGTGATTCATAACAGATCACATAATCATTCTCCAAGAGGATTCCTATGAGCCCTTATTTTCCTGCATCCATGCAAACAACGAAATCTCCATTGGGATCCACAATTTCTAGTATTGGTGCAGTCGTCAAAAATTTTTTAATATTTTGAGAACTTTCCTCGCACTTGGTTGTCCATAAGAAATTATTCTCCTTCTTTTGCAAAGAGGTCATGGCACAAGCTATCCTCGATAATTTCTCTATGAACTTTTGGTAATATTCGACTAATCCGAAAAAGGATCTAATGTTAGTGACACTAGTAGGGGTAGGCCAATACTCTATGGCTTTAATCTTTTCTGGGTCCATAGCTATCCCCTTCTCGGAGATTATGTGAGCCAAGTACTATATCTGTGATTTATAAAAATCACATTTACTAAACTTGGCGTAGAGATGGTGTTCCCGTAACACCTGTAGCACTATGCGTATGTGCTCCTCATCTTCCTATTTACTCTTAGATTAAACTAGGATGTCGTTTATAAATACCAAAACAAATTTATCCAGGTATCTACTGAATATATTGTTCATCATACACATAAAGTTCATGGGTGCATTGGTGAACCCGAATGGCATCACTATAAACTTGTAGTGGTCATACCTCATACGAAAGGTGGTCTTGTGAATATCCTCATCGTGAATTCATACCTAATGGTACCCGAATCACACGTCAATATTTGAAAAGATCTTGGCTCCTCCTACTTGATCGAACAAGTCATCGATCCTAGGGAGTGGGTATCGGTTTTTTATGGTCATCTTGTTAAGTTGACAGTAATCGATGCACATCCGCATCGTACCATCCTTATTCTTTATTAAAATTATCGTTGCTCCCCAAGGGGACACACTAATGCAGATATATCCCTTCTCAATCAACTCCTGCAACTGCAGTTTGAGTTCCACAAACTCTGGTGCGCTCATGTGGTAAGGGGATTTTGAAGTTGGAACTAACCCTGGTGTCAGTTCTATGGAAAAACATAATTCTCATTTTGGTGGTAATCCTGGGATTTTCTCAAGAAATATATCCTTGAAGTCTATGAGAAATGGAAATTCCTCTATGTGTTGTTCTCTTTCAGGTTCTATTTCTTGGATGTTTACTGCAAACAGTTTGCAGCATTTCCTAAAGAACTTCTTTTCTTGTAAAGAGGATATATGTCTTATGGAAACCTTCTTAGGTATGCTTTGAATCTTTACCGGATTCCCTTGGCTTTCTGTACACAAGATTGACTTGTGTGAGAAATCGAGCATGACATGTTGTTGCTCCAATCAATCCATGTTGATAAGTATATCATACGATCCTAAGGGTAGGATGTTCAAGTTTATTCTAGTGGGAAAAACATTTAGGTTTTTCTCATAGTCTTTAACTATTTTAGAAACCTTTCATTTTGTACTTGTGGCTAATTGCACCAGCCATGGTTTCTCATGTTTAACTTTGTCTAGTTTACATACATAAAAAATTTAGGCGATACATAGCTTTGGTAAGCACCGGGGTCAATCAATATTGAAATAGAAGTGTTGGAAACCTTACCTTCTATCTCAACCATGGTATCCTGATGGTCTTCCTCTCGGCCATCCAAGGCTGTATAAATCCGTTGTGTTCCAGCTATGTCCTCTAGCATTGGTTCTTCTTGTAAGTTGTGCAAGACTCCATTGGTCTTGTTCTTGCAATCTCATGCATAATGGGGCCCTTGGAATTTCCAGAATTTGATTTGCAGCGGGGCAACATTGGCTCCCCCATTTGCTTCTGGTTTGTTAGCATTTGGAGCTGGTACATATGGCTTTGTACCTATTTTTTTGAAGTTCTTATTAGCTGGAAATCTGTTGTTCTATTTTCTGTAAGGTGGTGGGATGAAACTTGGTTTGCAGTTGTCTGAGAAGGTCCTAGACCTGTGTCTGCTTCTGTTGATGTTCTCTTGACTCAGCTATTATTTCTCATAACAAAACCTAGATTTGTGTAGGGTGGTGTTGAATGTTTTAGGCATGTCAAATTCAATCCTCTCCTGAAAGTTGGGAGGAAGACATCCTAAAAAATGATGTATTTTCACTTTCTCATCCTTTATGTAAGGCAGATAATGTAACAGATCCAAAAATATGTTAATGAAAGCATCCATAGTCATGGATCCCATCCTTAATTTGTGAAATTATTTCACCTTTCTATCGAAGAATCTTTTTGACATGCATTTTTCCTGAAAAATCTACGAAAATAACTCCACCGGATCTCTTTACCTCATCTTTCTTGGTATTCTTTAGGTCTCTCCACCATCTAGCTGCTTTTCCATTTAAATTGTAGATGGATAAATGGGCCTTCATCTTGCTAGAGTAGTTATGTACGTGAAAATATTTCTCCTACCTAAAATATGTTCTTTAAATTTCTCTCGTGTGTTCATTTCTCCTTCATAGGTTGGGGATTTTATCTTCCTGGACTCTCCCTAGATATTGTCATCATTTCTTTGTTTCTTTCTACAAGGAGAAAGAGAATCATCACTAGAAGGAATGCAACTATCTCTTTCTGGAGGTTCAAGGGTATGTTCTTCTTTTCAAAAGTTCTATCCTAACAATTCTTACTACTACTGTTTGCATTATTTTTTATCCATGGATGGGATTTATCAGACCTACATCTATCTGGTTATCATTATTAGCGTGGCTTAAGAATTGATAAGTTTTATTCTTATGCTTAGTTTTTATAACCTATGATTGGAATATTTTTATGCCCGAATGTTTAAAGGTTTAAGTCATAAGACTTAACCATATTGTATATAAATTTTTGCATGCCACATGGCAATTATAAAGAGCCATTCGTGGCATATTCCATATGCCATGAACCTTGGCTTATCTATGTTTACAATGGTTCCAATTCAAATTGCATTTTGGCGGTTTTAAACTATAGGCGTGAGGGTAAATATCACGACGTTGGTGGTGTCCAGGGTTGTGGAGTAAATGCTCATTGGAAAATGGAAATTCAAGTCCTAATTTTGGTTATTTAATTATTTGGATTCATTTGGTTTATGCTATGGTATGAGCTCTGGGTGGTATGCGCTGCTCAGATATTTGCATCTCCAACATCGTGGAGGAAACAGGATGGCCCGACATTGGAAGGTATGCACTCTGGTTGGTTTTGCAGAATTTGTATTATGTTTGCTTTGGTTAGAGGTTTTGCATACTCCTAATCATTCTTGGTTTTGTTTTGCATGTGAAAGAGCTTCTAAGTGTGGGTCATGGGGAATTACCAAGTTGTCTATGAAACCCTTTCGGGTAAGCCCCGCATAAACACATACACTTTACCTATGTGTGCAAAGAGTGAAAGATCATGAGCTCTTTGTGAGAAATGGTTTAATGTTTGTGAAACTTGTGATTGTGGGAATTCAATAGATGCATTTGTAAATGATTCGGGTGTTTTGATATATGTAAACAATGGGGACTATGTGCTTCGGTTTGTAGATAATGCGTTATTTATACTAGTTGACTATGCTATTGCCAAGCAATAGCACTTATGTTGAACGCGTCTGTGTATCTTTTCAATTGTGAACTATAGAAGGTTTAAATGTATGCACTCATAGTTGGGGTTTATTCGTTGATATTGCCACTAGCTTGACAAGGCTATGACACTATGTGTTTTGATTCCTATATCTTAACTCTAGTTTTGGTATGTTAATGAAGGTTCTGCGTATTGGTTTTAAATGATTAGTTTAACTTACTTCCATGCCATTGCTTGCATTGGAACCTATGTTGATTCGCGACTATGTAGTTTTATTTGTAAACGTTTCAATATGGAAATATATGGTTTAGTTTACATGCCTAGTTTTTATCATTGTGAAGGTCATAACTTATCTCATTGTTATATATTTGTTGGTTTGAAGTTGCAGTTCTAGCAACGTTGACAATAGTTTAAATAGATTTCCTTCTCTGTATATGAAATAGAATGGATTATTGTTTTTAATATTTGTAAGGATGGGGTTTCACCTCTCGGCTATGAGCTATGATAAGGAAACACAACAAGTCTATTTTATTTGTTTTAAATCAAAGTGGGTCTATGACAAAAATCGTGACAGTGATTAAGTTTTTAAACTGGGTTTTAAGTGTTGGCATTTTTACAAATCGTATTCTACAGGATTTGATCCTTGACATAACCTTATATAATGTTGGTTTTGTATTTAAACATGATCCCACATGATTCGATATTGGGTCATCGAATGCATGAATTGGGTCTTTTAATACAATGTGTGTGTGGTTTATTTTGGGCAGAAGTGCCGATAGGATTTGATCTTGAATCCTTTAATTGAATATGTTTGTTTAATATTGACTTTGTATTAAGTTAATATTTCTCTTTACCTTTCTAGTATTATTATGGTTTATAATAATTGTGCTACTGACCTTCGGAGGTCTCAATTTGTTGGCATACGATATGGTAAAGTTTATAAATTTGAAATTGTTTGTTTGGAGTTTGTTTATGGTATTTGGTAGGTTTTAAAATAGATTAACTTTATTTATCTGATGTTTTTTATAATATATATATATATATATATATAATTTTTGGTGATGATGTTTAAGTTATATTTTTATGCATAGAATTTATGCTAAGTCTATAGGTAATAGTTTTGTTGGTTGAATGAATACAAGCCTGCTAACAATATGAAATATGCAAACAGAGAAAATATATAAAGTTAGTTTTTAAATAGTTCTTAGTTTCTAAATTTCCCCGGTTAGGGTTAATAAGATTCAGGTACAAAATATCTGATATTATTTTTTATGTTTTGAACTTTGAAATAATAAAACATAAATCTAACTCACTTAGAAATATAGACTTTTTTAAATAATTACCTCTATTAGAGAATACTGTAACTTAACATGTGAATGATGAAATAAAATGCAGAAATATAACAGAGACCAAATCCTCCAATTGATAAAACTAAAGGTGATAGTCTATCCTTTGCAAATATAAATAAGATATATTTTGCTAACTAGAATATCATTGTTGAGTAGATAAAATAACCTAATTGTAGCAGACATATACTAATTCTCCATTCAAAATTTAATCTCATTTAATAAGAAAACCTGTGTAAATTGCAAGGGAAAATAAAGAACCTCATACCTGCAAGTCGAAGCTATTTTAATGGTTGAAAAATCCTGCACACTCAAATACCCAGTATTATTAAGTACATAGACATATCTGACCTCTGTTCAGATAACTAGATAGCTTGGGAACTACAACGTTCCCCCTAACCATGACCCAGAACCATTCATGGTTTCAATCCGGATCCCCCCGAGTTAGTTTCAACATGCAAGTAGCTTATATATCCTAAGGTAAGGCTTCGAAATCTGGGATATCAGGTTCTGTATCATTTTTACTTTTCCTTTTAGGAAAAAATGTTCTCCAAGAACTCTCTTGAATATAAATAGGTAGAATTATGGAATAAATCCAAGATCCCCGAGATTCTCTTTGGCTTGGGTTTTTATAGGCAGACTTTTCAGGAAAAGGGGCAGTTAAATCAAGAATCATTTGATTTCTTGAAATAACCCTTTTTATTTAATTTATGTAATTTTAATATTTATTTAAATTTAACTTAGGAACTTTTGACTAGTTCCTACTTTGACTCTTGTAGGTATTTAATATTTAATTATCATTAGTAATAATAATAACATGTGGATCCTTTCATTATTACTTATAGTTACTAGCATTATTACTTATGCTTACTCTTTTATACATATGATGTATAAATTATACACACACACACACACACACACACCATTTGTTATCATTTTAACTTTAGGTATCATATACTATGATCCCTAATCATATGACACGTTTTCTTTTATCTTAGTCACTTCTTTTAATAAGGCTTTCAGGTAGGGGTCAGGTCAACTAGGTTAGGAAACTCTAAACCTCCTTGTATTTTGCATTCCCTCATATAACATGGTAGTTCTTCGGTACTTTCATGAGATACAGAAATTCAAAATTTCATTTAATCACTTAAAAATAAGTAAGATGAGATCAATGTTTTATCAGAGTCTTTTTCACTCAACACATTGATTTTCCAGTAACTCTTAGCGCTTATCCAGAGCCCATACTTGATGCTAAAAATAGGGAGTTACAAAATTAGTATAATTCCATAGCTCCATGCTCAACATTAATTCTAGGATGTGTTTGTATGATACACCTAGGGACACAATGGCCAAGGATCTGATGTTTTGGAGCTTATGTTTAACATCAACATGGAAGGCTCAAGGGCTTATGCCCAACACTACCAATTTTTATCTTTTTATGTGCTTCAGAGCTTCATGATCAACACAAATGTTTCATCACTCTTGTGTTCCAGATCTTCTTGCTCAACAAAAATATAAATACTCAAGTGCTCCAGAGCTCCTCGCTCAACACAAAACATCTCATAAATTATGTGCTTCAGGGTCTACACCCAACCCAATATATCAAACAAATAATCATGTTCCTATGCAGTGGGGTCTTTTCCCCAATATATCAAATAAAACATTAAATTAGCGTCATAAGAAATGGGGCTTATTCCCATAAGTGTTAGGTCAAAATTCAGGATATTACACATTTAGAGAATATTCAAGCTTGTATAATATTCGCTATTTTTTTAACAAACATTGACAATATGATAAGTAAAATAAAATGTTATTCAAGCTTGTATTTATTTGTTAATTTGTTAACAAACAATGGCAATATGATAAACATAAAATAAAATGTTATTCAAGCTTGTATAATTTATTGCAAATTTTTTAACTAACAATGGCAATATGATAAGTAAAATAAAATGTTATTCTTGAGCTTGTATTTATTTGCTAATTTTTTAACAAACAAATGCAATATGATAAGTAAAATAACATGTGCATCTATGGTTAAAATTTTCATGGAGACATTAAACAATTATCATTATTTCATCAAAATATTATAGTTTATGAAGTTATATTTTTTCCTGGCACACTTATGTGAAGTTATTATTGTTTACAAAAACGAGAATTGATTGCAAGCATACACAAAGATTGTCCATTGTATGTTAACGTAACTTGTGGACCATTGGATTTTATATTAAAGTTTGTGAAATGGGTGTCATAGGCTGCATCAAATACAGAATCACATAAGTGTAAATTATATGCATAAGACACCATGATGATAATCATTTTGATCTTCTAAATGATGCAAAACTCTTTGTAATTTATACACCATCTTATTATATTGCCTTAAGGAATATTTTATTGCAACCACACTTTCAAGTGCGGTTGCAATGAAATCTTCCTTAAGGAAATATGATAAGATGGTGTATAAATTAAAAGGAGTTTAAATTCAATTCAAGAATGATGAAAACAATTGAAAAACAAAGTTTTTTACATAAAGTGCTTATATGAATTTATTAGTTTTTATGAAAAGATAATTGATTGCAAGCATACACAAAGATTGGATTATATGTTAATGTAACTTGTGTCAATGGATTTTATAGTAAACTTTGTGCAATGGGTGTCATAGGTTGCATCAAATAGAGACTCACATTTAAGTGTAAATTATATGCACAAGACACCATTATGATAATCACTTTGATCTTCTAAATGATGCAATTTACTCTTTGTAATTTATACACCCTCTTATCATATTGCCTTAAGTCCAAGATTGTATTGCAACCAAACTTGAAAGTGTGGTTGCAATAAAATCTTCCTTAATGAAATATGATAAGATGGTGTATAAATCACAAAGAGTTCAATTCAATTTAAGAAGGATGAAAAAAATTGAACAATAAATTTGCAAACATTTAAAGTTCTTTTTATTTGAACGCGAAGGAAGGACCTATGTCTTTAGGGAAATATTCTGTCCACCCACGTGTAGATTTGGAAGACACATTCTCTTGCATACCCCTCATAGTGTGAATTTTTCTTCAGTATTCATAACATTTAATTTTGGTGCTTTAAAACCAAATCTTCTTGCATAGTGCATTTGTTTAAAATTTTATAATTCGCTTATTTTTCATTGAAAGACAATAAAATTTAAAAATGTAAAAGTCCCTTATTTGGTCAGAGAACTAAACTATTTCAAAATTCAATTAACTTATGCTACGATAGATCCTATCCATCCATCATAGGATCATGCACCCTCTAATTTATCAAGAGTGATTGGGAGCTTCAATGACGTTGGAATGGCTGCAAATTGTTTAATAGGATTGGATGATGCCACGCAAGAAGAGTTCAGGAACTCGTCCCCTGATCAAACAATCAAAGAGCGTGTTAGTAACATAATCAATTTGTACTTTCAACAACAATTAGTAATTACACAAGCTGAAATCCTACATGGATTGATAAAACACAAAAAATTGAAATGTGCCACAAAGTTGTTGGTATTTAAGGATGTTAAAAATAAAAATGCACTTGAGAATGTAATATAAAATGTAACAACTACACTATTTTCATTTGGAAAGTCGAGAAAAAATTATATCAGAGCTGCTCGCTGGGAAATTACAACTGATATTGTGGCATGAAGCACCTCAATAAATTGGATGGTCACAACAATGTCAAAGTTGCTCGACGTTTCAAGAAAAACACTACACAAATACACTAAATTTAGGGTTAAGATAGATTAAAACGATGAAGTTGCTTGTTGGGCTCTTATTTCAGAGAAGCATGTCAAGAAAGGACGAAAGAGGGCATCAGATAGAAGGTGATAGATTATTGGGCCAACCATTCTCATTTTATACCAGGTCAAAAACATGTCCTGCGACAATGTTCTAGTAGAGGCATTTATAAGGAGAATTGCAAGCATGTTAGGGAGATGACAGGAATTGCTTTGTTCGAGGAATTCAAAGAATCAAATCCCAGTGTCGATATCTCATTTAGCATGTTTAGTAAGTTGAAATCGTGGTATATTAGGCCAAATAAGATTCATGACACTTGTTGTTGTCAATAACCCATTGAATTCCAGTTATCCTACGACACACTTGTGGATTTTTGCAAACGACATTGGGATGGTGAACCGGATCCTCACACAGTGCGGGATTTTATTTCTATGATACTATGCAATAGGAATCCTGAAAATTTGTTTTTCATTAAAATGTGTGTAGGTGGGAGAAGATGCCATGAACGTGATGATTTGGTATTGTTCCATAGGAAGTTTCCTATCAATACAACACACCGTGGATTGTCAGATATTATTGCAATACCATACCTGTTATGAGATAAATACATTCATTTCATAGTAAATACATGGGAGACATTTTTTTATTGAAATGAAGAAGTATGCATGTTTCTGTGAGTTCTACATTGATGTTAATGGACTGGGGGTTGATCATTATGTGAACGAAGCATATGTCAAACAATGGAAATATGTCCCTCTTAATCCAAAGGGGCCACATCCAGTTCTGACATGGCAAGAGATGCACAGTGACGAGGTAGTGGTTTCACTAGATCATGATCGGGTTTTTGATTTGGTTAAGCAAGGTACATGATTTGATTAATGGATTCATTATTATGTTCACACATTCAAGTTTCAAATAGTTGATTAACAATTTAAACTTCTAGTCTTTTACACATGCATTTATATATTTAAGATTTTTTTAATATTTGAAAATCTTGATGCGGGTGATGTATTTGCTGTAATTGCACCACCGGGAAATGACGAGCATGTGGCATATTTTTGTATGTAGTGTACACAAATTAGAAGTAGGTCGATGCGTCTCTTTGTCAATGGAGAGTTCATGTACAAGGTTTCTGACCTAGTTGTGATTGGCCACTTTTTTGAAAAAGTGAGAAGACAAGGTGATTATATTATTTATATGGATTTCATGCCTAAATATATATATATTGTCAGTACATTCATTTGGTGGTGGAATATCGGATACATCTCATTGAAATCAAGGTGAAGAGGGGTTAACCAAAGAGATGGAAGATGTTAGTAGATGACCATGATTGTACTATGGAGATGTGTATTCCTATAACCCATTGGACGGATTAATGAAAGTTATATGCAACTTTTGATGTTGACATAGTTGACATGCTTTTGAAATGTAGCTAATCAAAATTTCTTCTGAAATATATCATTTGTATTTAAATGTAATTTTTGTAAACTTATATATGCAACTATGTGCATTCACATATACTCTATGTCCGTTCACCTATACCTATGAATACCAACAATGTCCTAAGACCATGTTATGAAAGATCAATTTTGTCTACGTAACTTTTTTTGGTGCATTTGTGCAAATACATGTATATCACACTCTATTTGTGCAAAGTTCTAAATTACATGTTACATTGTAGACAAGTTGTAAATTGTAAACTTGTCAATTTTTCCAATGTATTTTAGACTAGACTAGACTAGACTAGAGATTCTAGACTAGCTTGCCTCTATAACATGATCATTATACGATGCATATTTTGTTAGTGATATGCAATACAAAGAACAACACATGCATCTATTGCGTCCTCATTAAATCCACCAATTGAAATTGATATTCTTTTTTTTCCATTTTTACCCTAACTTGGTCTCTGCCCCTTTTACTCTTTGTAATATTCATTTGTTGTAAATTGTAAACTTGTAAATTGTAAAATTGTAACTTGTAAACTTTGAAAAATTGTGAATTTTAAACTTGTAAGTTCCTTTTAAATTATTGTAGATGGGTAAATTTTGTAAACTTGTCAATTAAATTAGCTTGAATTGTAGATTTTCATTGTAATTGCAACTGTAATTGAAAATTGCAAAACGTGATTATAGTTTAGTTCGATTGTGATTTTTGTAAACTTGTAAATTATTTTGCAAATGAAATTAATTTTTATTTTTCTATAAATGAAATCTAATTTTGAATTGTAATTGTAGACTGTAGTTGTAATTTAAAATTGCAAATTGTGAGTGTAAATTGCAAACAGTAGATTACATTGTATAGTTATTAATTTTGTATTATTTTAATTGTAAGTTATGCTAAATTGCAAGTTCCGTTTGATTGACAATTTTGAAAAATTCTAAGTTTTTTTACAAATGAAATCAAATTTAAAATTGTAGTTGTAATTGTTTTTGTAAATGAAATCAAATTTTACATTGTAATTGCAAATTGTAGTTGTAATTTAAAATTGCAAATTGTGATTGTAAATTGCAACTAGTATATCTTACATTGTAAAGTTGTAAATTTTGTAACATTTTAATTGTAAGTTATGTTAAAAATTGTAATTTGTGTTCGATTGACAATTTTGAAAACATGTAAACTTGTAAACTTTGTAAGCATTGTAAATTTTGTAAACTTGTAATTGTTGGAGGAGCTAGTCGGTAAGCCAACTAAGTTGATTGGATAACTAATTAGAGATTAGGTTGGCTGCATAAGGTCATGTCGGTTGATTGAACCGAAAGGTAGTTATATGTAACTGTTTGTAAATCATATATATGAGGATGTTGAGCCAAATGAGAACCTGGTTCAGTTTTGTGTTTTTATGGACCCTTATAATATAATATAATCTGTTGTTCTACACCTACATTCTTGTCTCTTGTCTCTGTTATATCTGTATGTTTTAAATGTGTATTATAGGTAACCCTTTGTGATCTGTGAGATTACAACATTGGTTCCGTTGTTGGTAGTACATATCTGAGATGAATATAAGCAGATGATATCAGAACAGGAGATTAAGAACTGGTGGGAGCATAAAATAGAAAATTATTTGCAGAATTACACGTGGAGAAACAAATTAATGACTGCTTAGGAAAATGAAAGATTCTTCATTGAAACTCATGAGAAGTTTGTAGAATTGGTACCCCAGCTTTTGAAAAAACTTCTGGATGAAAAATTCGGAAGTGACTAAGGACCAACAGTTGCTAGAGAAATTGATTCAAGGGGGTAGAACAAACCTCTTGGAGTGGTTTGAAAAGATCATCGATGAATTATACGAGGAGTAAGCTATAAAAGAAAGAACTTTGGTAGAAACCATTCAGAAGAAATTCTATACAGATATTACTGAGCAGTTCTTGTGCTCCTTATTGACCCTACTGTTCAAATTCTTGATAGAGAAAGGTGTGGTTCATATTGTCGAACCTCGTCCGTCACTACACGAATCGCCACCAAATTTTATTTGGGTGGAGAAATAGAGGAAGTGGGAGAAATTTATTGCCGAAAGGAAGTGGGAATATTTCCTAACAAAGTAAACAGAACTATCCGAGCATCCTAAAGCATCGGGTAGGCCATGGGGGGGTAGCTATTCATATGTCGGGGTAAAGTGAAGAGAATTCTAGTCCACTAAAAAGGAGATACCATCACTAGTGATGAAAAGTCAACCTAAAAAGGAAATCGAACAGAGAGTGACACACAAAAGTACGGTGGATTTACAGAGAATAGAGAGATAGAAGAGGCTAAAAGGAAGGGAAGAAAGAAGAGAAAGGGCTATAGCACTGCAAAGAGGAATGAGTACTAGGGTGATAAACCAAGGAATAAATTCGTCAGAGTCGAGTCATCACCGATAGGAAGAATGCGTGGATGAAGATGCATCACCCATGGGAGAAGACTTGTGGATAGAGCAACAAGAAGCTCTCCAAATAGAAATTCCCCAATAGATAAGACCTTTGTCTCCAAGAATATGTAAGACTAAGAGCTGGTGAATTTGGTATATAGAGCTGACTAGATGACAAAGTAAATGATTATAATCATCTAGTGATCCGTCAACCAAAGGAAGGAAACCGGGTCAAACTTTAGGCGTACCCTTCTAACTGAAGTATCCACTTACTTTACCCAACACATGAAGGAGCACCTTCCCTGCCAAATACATATTTGGAGAATACAGAACAGATGGAACTGCAGACAAATAATTGCAGTTGGACATCGACAGGAAAAGTCGACCCCAACCGACTGCTTGTCGGAGAAGAAATGACAAACAAAAAAACCGACAGGGATGAAAGTTCAGCCGACAATAGCTCTACACAAAGAGAGAATCAAAGCATCCCACTACCCCCACCAGTGCCACCTCCTAGAGGAGATAGTGACAGTGAATTCGACATGGGTCATGGATCAGCGCATATCCCTCTATACAAGGGCGATGAAGATCCTAGATGAAATTGGTTCATCGGTGAGTCGACATGGGAGGAAAATTAGGTAACAATTGAAGATCGATAGATGGCATAGTTTGTAGGTGCCTTGAGGAAAAGAGCTCTAATGTGGCACATGACCTTTACTGAGAGAACCCCTCAAGCATCTAAAGTAGAAATTAAACTGCAATTCTTGTCGTTCTTTAAAACCCCAGATGCAAAACATCTAGAAGCTAAAAAGTTGAAAACAACATCGCAAAAACCAGCAGAATCTGTCCGAGAGTACGACAAACATTGGAAAGACCTCCTCAGCCAACTGGATTATGTAATTGATGAAAAACTATTAATTTAATGGCTCCTTGTAGGTCTATCATAGAAAATTCAGTGGCACATAATCCTGGAGACGTTTAAAATGTATGAAGATGCACTTACTAAATATCTACAAGTGGAGATGGATGAAGATTTCCTAGCATATCCCACAGATACTATACTGGAAGAACAACTTGAAATCATGTAGAAATAATTGAAAGAGATGAACCATAAGAATCAAGATTTCTGGTGCACAAAATTCCACCAAAATGCTCAACGTCCGGACACACAAAAGACAACTGTCGACAAGACATCAACCGACACAATGTTCGTTTTGTTTAGACAAAGTGCTTCTGCGACATATACCAAGAACATGGAGAACACACAACAAAATATTTCCCGTTTAACATGAAGAATGGTAAAGCATATTGGTGTGCAATCTGTGAAGTTAAAAGTCACGCCATGGACAACTATCACCTAAACTTAAAGAATCGACAAAAATACCGAGCAGTCTACCAAACAAACACAGTTGCGTAGAACATCGATAACAATCAGTGAAGAAATGCTCAAAACGAACAGGATAATGAAATATACGAAGGTTGTCGATATGAGCATTGGTTCGACAACCGTCATGGAGGATATGGAGGTCGAGATTGATTCTCTAGGAATCGCGACAACTGACCACGTCACCCATCTAGTGTTTCACATGCTACAAATAAGGTCATCGATATGCAGACTGCCAATACAAGGACATAACCGATTTAAAATTTTGTACTAGTTGTGAAATTGGGGATCACTGATTAGAGGATTTCCCTACTATGCTTGATAAAATCATTAAAAATAAAAATGTTAATGTCTTATCATGCATTCAAAAACATGATGTAATCAATACAAATAATCTGCAAATAGTAACCCGACAAGGGACAGAAATTGGGAGTGATAATCCATGCATAAGCAAAATAAAAGAAAAGAATGATTATCCTAACCCAGCTAAACAAAAAAAATTGTATAAATACGCAATGAATGTATTTAAATAATTTGCTCAATAAGAAGAAGCTGATGATAGTTGACGAAGAACAGTTAACAAATTAATACATTTAGTACAAAATGATTAAGCGATATCTCAATTCATTGGCTTACTGTATAATATGAAACACAACAATAATAAAGAAAAACAAACAAAAAACATATGCAGTTTAAACCAGAAGGACAAAAATGATGCTGACCCACTTGTAGACCTATAAATTGAAGGATACCATGTCCGACAAGTTGTACTTGACTTTGGATCACAAGTAAACATTATGACTCGCAACACTTGGGAACAATTGGGTAGACCTCGACTATACGAGTCAGGAATATACCTGAAATTAGTCAACCAATTTCTGATTGAACCTATCAGAGTGTGGAGAAATGTCGACACGATAATAAAATGAATATCGACCAAATTCAACTTTGAAATTATCAACCCTAAGGAAGGATCGAGTTCCTTCCCAGCGTTAGTAGGTCGACCTTGCGGAATAAAAATGAAAGCATCGATATCCTTAGACAAGAAAATGTTAAAACTAAAGGGGAATGGACAAAAAGTCATATTACCTATCCATTCATCCCAAGGAGAACCTTGGATAGAACCTATTGATGAAGAATTCGACATTCGACAATTATATCAAATACAAAACAATGAAGACTACACAGAACCTAATGTCTATGGTGAACTTCACTTAGGAAATCAAGATTCAGTAAGATACAACCCAGATGCTTAATTATATGATTGGGAAGTCAAAAACTACGAAACACAAGCAAGAGGTTGCTGGACCATTCAAATAGTGTAGAAGAAACCAGTACAACAATGTTTTTTGGTTTCCATCATCCCAAAAATATTTGAAAAGGAAACCAGGGAATATCCTACCCTGAAACCAGCAAATGTAAGTATCAAAAAAATCCCAAGATAGAAAGAAAGAGAATCACCAGTTATGCATATAGAACAAGTATCCAAAAACATTGGTGACCATGGCCGACTACAAAGCTTAGTGGAAACCTTCATAGGACAAGCTGCTAGATGGTGCGATAGCCATCAATCAAGATTGCAGACATGGACAATAGCTTCGACTTACTTTATAGAAATATTTAGACGAAAAAGGTTAACAAATCAAGGCCAAATACCCATGTTCATCCAAGGGTAGGACCCAGAAGAGCACATAAGAACATGTGAAAAAGAATGGAAAAGACATGGGTATAAGGATGAACGTACATGGCCACACCTATTTGCATGGACATTATCTGACTTACCAAACAAATTGTACAAAATGGAAGAAGCACGGGGTGAAACATTCCTATGGCATGAACTTAGAGAGAATTTTATCAAAGACTTCAGCTTTATACCATAAGATGAAAAGTTAGCCGAAATTGCAAAACAAATCAAGGCATTTATAGAACCGCCTGAGAACAAAACCCTAACACAAAATTATGGCTGACGGACAATAACATGTAGTAACATACAAACCAAGACAACACCATAGTCAACAAGACTATAGATGGAAAATGAAAATACGGAAGTGAAAATATTTCAATGGAAATCATACAATTCAGAAACAACAAAACCAATTCGTACAATGCTTAAATTCGAGACAGCCAAAAAATAACACACCAACCGAATGACTGCAGGAGACTTTCTTGCTACATTTTCACAGTTTAAAGAAGGGAACTGACCAATCAATGAATCCAAAGCACCAGAATGGTTAGATGCTAAACTGAAAACTACATAATTTGACATCTCAAATGATGATCAACCAAAAATGACAAAAATTGGAGACTACTGGAGTGAAGAACAAACAACAGAAATAGTAAACTTACTAAAAGAATTCTAGGATGTATTCTCTAGAGACTACAAAGATCTCAAAGGTCTAGTCCATGAAATCGGTGAAATGAAGATCGACATTAAACCTGATGTTCNATGGTTGTTCAACCAAAGAAACACGACCCAACCAAGCTAAGGATCTGTGTCGACTTCAGAGACTTAAACAAAGTCACATTAACAGACCCATTTCCAACACCTTATGTAGATGAAATCTTAAATGAGGTCGCAGGAAATGAATGCTACTTGTTTATAGATAGATTCTCAGGTTATAACCAAGTACCAATAGCCAAAGAAGACCAGGAAAAGACAACATTTGTATGTGAATTTGGCTCATTTGCTTACAGAGTTATGCTTTTTGGACTAAAAAATGCACCTGCAATATTTTCGAGAATTGTGGTCAAAACATTTCAAGAATATATTTACAAAACAATGGCAGTATATTTTGATGATTGGAAAATATACTCTATGTGAAAGATCACTACAAATGGTTAAGGATGATGCTGGAACGATGTCGACAAATGCAGTTTTCCCTAAACATAAGGAAATGCATATTTCTAACCCCTATAGCGATACTATTAGGACACATTGTCTGCAAGGAAGGCATCAAGGTTGACTTTGCAAAAATAGAAATTATCCTTGACTTAAAACCACCTGTGAACCCAAAACAAGTCAGGGTACTACTTGGTCATACAAGATATTATAGGAAATTCATAAGGTACTATTTACATATGACCTATCCATTGGAAGAACTATTAAGAGAAGATCAGGAGTTCGACTGGAGAGAGGAATGCAACATATCATTTGAAACACTAAAAAGGAAGCTAGTCGAAGCACCCATTCTAAGGTTCCTAAATTGGTCGACCAAATTCCATGTACACGTCGACACATCAGGCCTAGCAATACGAGCAATCTTAACTCAACCAGGGAACGACGAAATGGACTACCCCATAGTTTACAGCAGCGAAAAACTAAATAAAGAAGAAATAAATTATTTGACAACAGAGAGAGGCCTTAGGAATGGTTTTTGCAATACAGAAGTATCGACATTACCTACTAGCCAACCCTTTCATTTTTTATACGGACCACCAAGCATTAAAATATATTGTAAATAAACCCTTACACCATGGGAGAATTTGTCGATGGCTACTTCTATTCCAATAATTTGAATTTGAAGTTGTTGTGAGACCACAAAAATTAAATGTGGGACCCGACCACTTATCATGAATCGACACAGAAGAGGAACTGACAGGAGTCGAAGACGACCTGCCGGACGCACATTTATTTTGAATAGAAGTAGTTCCATCAGAATTAGAGGAAATAACTCAATTCTTAGAAAATGGACAAGCACCAGAGGGCATGAGCATGAAAAAGAGACAAATCTTAGCCATGAAATCGGCATCGTATAGCCTCATAAATGGATTTTTATATAAAATGGGGCTGGACGACATCCTCAGAAGATGCGTATTAGAGCATGAAAGAAATAATATCATGTATGAAGCACACTATGGAATGGCAAGAGGAAATTTTCAAGAAAACAAAACTACCAATAAAATCCAACAGTCAGGGCTATGGTGGCTGACACTATACAAATACTGCAAAAATTTTGTAAGCCAATGCAATAGATGTCAACGACTGGGTTGACCTCTGCCTAGTACAGAAGTGCCCTTGATATTAGTAAACCAAAGTTTGAAATTTGAAATTTGGGCCATCAAATTCATAGGTTCATTCCCCATACCAGTAAAAAGAACAGGTGTAAGGTACATAATAACTACAGTAGAATATGTAACCAAGTGGGAAGAAGCAGAACCAGTCGACACATCTGCCAGTGAGATAGCTGCTAAATTTATCTATGAAAATATAATTACCAGATTTGGATTCCCAATAACCCAAATCAGCGATCAAGGTTCACACTTTATTAATAAAACCATCAAAGCACTAACAGACCAATTCAAAATTGACCATCGACGTAGTACAGCGTATCACCCCCAATCGAATCGAGCAATTGAGGCATTTAACAAAACATTACCAAAGGGCCTAACTAAAATATGTAACACCGACAAGGATGATTGGGATGAAAAGATACCTGCAATACTATAGGCTTACAGAACATCATATAAGCGTTCAACTGACCAAACACCATTTCGACTAGTCTATCGACAAGAAGTAGTTGTTCCACTACATTTTTGACAACAAACACCTATCATAGCAAATATTTTACTTGTCAATGTCGAACAAGGCAGGAAGGACCGACTGATGCAATTAAGAAAGATATAAGAAAACTGACTGATTTCTCTACAACACTAAGAAATCCAAAAACAACAGCAAAAGGCTTGGCACGATCGCAATATCAAAAACAAGAATCTGTTGGTAGGGGATCTTGCCTTACTATACAAAAGTCAAGTAAAAGAAAAACCCAAAAAGTTACATACATAATGGATGGGACCCTACGTTGTCAAAAAAATTCATGCCAATGGATCAGTCCAACTAAGGACGTTACAAGGCATAGTATTTCAGAAACTTGTTAATGGTGCCCGACTAAAACAGTATAAAAATTAAAACAAGTTCAAAAACTAAAAATAAAAAAATATAACGACCATAACTATCATCGAAAAACTATTAAAATCTAAAAAGAGTAAAAATAACAAAACATAACCAACACCCATAACCCAGGATGACAGGAAACCAATGCTTCAACAACTGACATCAAACCCATCAACATACCACCATTGACCGCTCACATGATTGACATCGACCAACGACCCCAAAGGTAAAATCACACCTTCATGGCCTTCATGACTACGGTCAGAAGGACTGCCAAAATAAAATCACCATTAATGCAAAAGCCTAAGAATGTGCTGGAACATCACTTTCACCATTAATACACCCATCGACAGAAATGTCGAACACCCCACCTATAAATACCAGACGAGAAAAGGATCATTTACAGTATTTTGAAGAGATAGAGAAATTCAGCACTCATAAAGTTGAGAACCGAGAACCTATAAGAAAAGTAAACCAAGAAACCTATAAGATGGCACCAAAACAAACCAGAGCCGTAGCTGCAAAGGCAAAGGAACTGCACTCTGTTGAAACCCCATTGATGACAAGGTTAAGAAACATAAAAAACACCAAGGTACAAGAAACCTCATGGGCGAAAATGTGGGCCGAAATCAAGGAATGGGATTATGTCGACAAGAAACTGACACAAGCAGCAGAGAAGATAAATCATAGCTCCATTATGAACTACATGAACACACCGTTCATGGAGATATTTGGAGGAACCAAGGAAACAACAGTAAAATTTATTATCATCCGGTAGCACAACGAGAAATTTTACTTCGACAGACCAATAGAAATCTCTGGAGAAGTGATATTACAAACTGACTGGTCTCTCCAACCAAGGCGACCTAGTCCATGTCGGTATAAAAGAAGGACTGGTAGAACAGTTAACTAGAATGTCCTCTGGGAAGAATTCAAAAGGGCTAATGATTAGACAGATACAAGCTTGGATGCCACAAATCGTGGCCAAAATCATAGCAACATGGCTCACACCTACAGGTCGAGGGAGCGTCCTGAAACAGGATATTATGGAGGCAGTAGACACAATATCCAAAACAGGAAAAATATACAGATGGGCTGAGTATGTCGTCGACATGCTCAAAACCATCTACCAAAAATGCTAGGAGTCGGGTGGGATTAGAAGGTTCCCGTCAAGAATAATCAGGATCGTACTGTACCATTTGTGCCCATTCGGGGACAAGCAGTTCCAAGAACCAATGAAAATCCATATGTGGAGGTTCAATCCATTTGCATAGACTAGAACATTGAAATAACTGACAAATGGAAAAGTACTGTTGGAAAACTGGCTCCAACAGCTAAAAGTTCAGACGACCAGATGGAGGGTGCCTTAGAACATCCAACAAAGTTTGTTGAAAACCATACACATCCAACTAGAGCGCGACCACACTATGGTTTGGTATATGTAGGGTGTAAAAGAAAAAGAAAAACCTCTCGACTATTACCCAACAATCGAAGAGAACTTCTACGAATTAGCTCGACAATCCAACACAAAGCTGTCGATACTAGCAAAAGCCAAGGAAGGAAACCTAGCAATCAAAGAACCACTGATAGACCAGGAGAATGAATAATACTATGAAATCTGACTACACATAAGCACCTTTGTGTCAAAAGAAACACCTACAGAAGACACCAATAGATTGCAAATCACGATCATCCCACCAATGGCCCAAAGGGTAAGTGTACCGATAGAGCAGTAGGTAACCAAACTAGATGAAGAAAGTATCAACCCAATTCAACAGCAGGACGGAGGGGAAGAACTAGAGGAAGACATTGAGCCTAACAATCTTGAATATGCCATAACCAAAGACACAATTAAAAAGCTAGCAAAATAAATAGCAGTCGTAAGAAAAAAGGCAACGGAAACAAAAGGGAAGAGGAAGCACAAGATGATCCTTTTAGAATCAGAAGATGAAGAGGAACTAGCAGCTACCGCCATCAACATCATAGAAGATGCTGTAGTGAACAAAGTTCCAATCGAGACACAATTCAAACGCTTTGTCAAGAAGGGAGCACAGCAGGGTCGGCCGAAAAAGGTAAAAAGTACAAACACCTCAACGGCTGAAAATATTGTCAATTTAGTGTCTACACCTCCACCCACTTCTCTGAACCAGATCACACAAGCATAAATTCCACAACTACTCTCCATAAGTCCAGTTGACATAAGAAAAAATGCTATGCCAAAAACCCTAAAGGAGAGGTTTGACCAAGACAGAGATTTCCAGGCATACATTGAAAAATTTCCTGAACTACTGACCTTTGTCCAGAAGATCACCACCAAATGTCCTCTGATCGAAGCTAGTGGATCAAGACAGCTCATTCCCCCACAACCTAGACAAATACCCAAAAAGCTAAGATCTGTGGGAATTAAAAAATCAACATTTGTGAGGAACCATGACAAGATAGCTCAAGTTGTCGCAAGTCGAACCTCATCCTTTATCCCAGCCGACATCCCACACCCTCCATTAGCCAATGAACCAGCAAGAGACGTGGAAGAAGAGAACTTGGAAGAAACAAACCGGGTAATTGACAACTTATTCTCTAATGTCCCAGAGGATTCACCACCACAAGTTGAGGACCCAACACCTGACCATATCCCTACCACACCAATTACACCCAACCATTCACCATCACCACCACCACTTCATAATCCAGAACCTGCACCTGAACCATCTACGCCTGAAGCACCTTTACCTGAACCCCCTACACAAAATCCTCCAGATACACACCCAGTTGTATAGCTCATCCAAGAGACCCAACCAGAAGTTCCACTGACCATTGCAGACTAGAAACCAGACAATCCACTACCAAAAAATCAACCACATGAAATTCTAACCCTTACAGATGCACAAGCACAGCAACAAGCAGAACAACATAAAAATAAGAGGAAGAGAGACAAAAAGAAGAAGGACCACCAAAAAGAGTGACAATCAGCAATGGTCCACATTAGCCAACATGGTTCGACCACTGCAGTCGACGCAAAAAAGATGAAGGACAAAGAGTTGGGACAACTCTTAGAAACTCCGTCCATTGAAGCAAAAACAAGAATCCAGACCAAACGCAAGGAGCTCAATGACACTGAGAAGGAACAAGTTGAATTCATGTTAAAATGAAGAAACATAGTACAATCCATAATACCATGACTGATGAAAGTCAACACTGACAAGACGCTTGAAAAGGCATATCAACTATTTGAGAGTGTAGTGTCAACTCTACAAGTACAGATGTGAAATACAAAGGAAGAAAAAAAAGAAGAAACATCTAGATTACTGATGCAACAGTACACAACCTTCTCAGAAGTGTACAAAGTGCTACAAGACCACATGGAAGAGTCTATCATAACAGAAGTGGTACTACGAGACTAGCCTACTTATTATGGGCAATTATTTCAGTAAAACTGATAGACTCGACAACAAATTCAATAATTAGAAAAGAGAAAGAGAAATGAGGAAGCATTGAGAAGCACAATACAAGATCAAATTGTGCTGGAGACAACCAAACTGCAGAGACTCGAGAGACAAGCACACCAGTGGATGCAGCAGGAACTCCCGAGCTTGGAGAAATTAGACACCATCTATCCATAGATGAAAATACTTCTGGAGACAATCAAATAAAAATACCAGTTCATGGGACCCGACATGGAAACAATAGTGTACCTTTCCATTCAGGAGAAGATGTCGATGTTATCAAGCATTACAACATTGACCATCAACATCCAGAAACTACTTCAAAGTTGGACAGAATTCCAACATCAACTGGTCATTACAGCAGAAGCAATTGTTGAATTGTGTATACAGAAAAAACCAACCATCCGAATTCATAGCCCATAAAAGATAAACAAGAAATAACTACCTTAGACAGTAAAAGAGTTTTGAGTGCCTCCCCTATTTGTTCAGGACAAAGAAAGATTTTGTTCCTGGGGGAGATGTTGGAGGAGCTAGTTGGTAAGCCAACTAAGTCAATTGGCCGACTAATTAGAGATTAGGTCGGCCGCATAAGGTCGTGTCGGTTGACTGAACCGATAGGTAGTTATATGTAACTATTTGTAAATCATATATATTAGGTTGTTGAGCCAGATGAGAACTTGCTTCAGTTATGTGTTTGTATGGACCCTTATAATATAATATAATATATTTTTCTACACCTACATTTGTGTGTCTTGTCTCTGTTATGTCTATATGCTTTAAATGTGTATTATTGGTAACCCTCTATGATCTGTGAGATTACAACAGTAATTCATAAATTGCAAAATTTTACAATTTCCTACGATTGTAAAACATTAATGATATTTAAATATGTTAAAATTGTAACTGAAAACGAAATTTAAACTATAACGGCAAATAATTAAAACATTTAACAATCCATCATGTTCAAAAAAAGGTCCATACATATATATATACATATATACATATATATATATAATCATAAAGTCCAAAATAGTAAAGACCACAAATAACACAGTCTGCAAATCACCCCTACGCCATTGATGGAGATATCGACCATCATGGACACTACCATCATTTCCACTATGCCCCTATCCTTCCTCATGCACATCACGAAGAAAAAAACCTAGGTGTGAGAACTGCATAAGTTAAAACTGTGAAATCTGTGATTCAGCTATATACCACATATTTAAATTACATGTACAATGTGACATAAATTAATATATATGAAACATAGATCTATGAACTCACCTCGCTCGAGTCAAGTGTTAGGTTTGGGAGGTTGTCACCTATCTACCCAAATGAGCCTTCACCAGGACCCAGCTGATGAGCGTCAATCCACTCATCTGTCACACATAATGGCGGCTTCAACACTCTCATCTGCAGCTTCCTGTGTTTGCGTCTGTTTCCATGACATGAAAATAGTTATATTAATGAATTACAATTTCAACTTGATAATTACAATTTGAGCATGTAAATTATAATCTGAACATAAATGTGTAAACAATTCGATCATAAATAACTAGTACCTCGTCAATTGTCGTGTTGTGATTAGGACTCAGGCGGGGTTGTGTAGAATCCTGTGCAATGCCCTTTCTTCTATGATGTACAATATAAACAAGATAAATGACGAAAGTTAGAACAAACCAAAGTATTGTGTACACAACAATTGTCTCATTTAGAAATTCAAGTATAGGATGACAGTTAACACATACCTCATCGATGTGGGTGGATGGAACTGCAATGGGACCTCGAACAGATGCATCACTGCCAAAAAGACATCCATGAAAGTGGGATCCTGCATGGAGGTCTAACACAAAGCAAAGTATTAGTTTAAAAAATGATTCATTTGAGGATAGATTACAATCAAGACAATCAAATGACGACATATAATTTGATAAAACATTCAAAAGAATACATAATTGTATAAAGATATACTTGTCATGTCGGTCGAGGCTTGCATCTCTCATGTAGTCAAAAATATGTATCATGCGCTGTGATAGCATACTGCACCACAGTGTCTTGATCAAGAAGGCGGATAATATCATCATCCACCCACTGTAACTCAGGCTTTGTAGGTATAGTGGGTGTTCTGCTTCTCTCCATCTACACAACCATCATGGTACCATGCATTGTCATGAGTTTCGCCTCTGCTAGTGCACTCCACTCCTAATTGCTAGCAGAGATGACTTGAAAAAATCATGTGTCATAAGAAAGGTCCTGTTAGGGTGACCTACCAAAGAGAGTACCTATCGCTAAGATCCACGGTCCTGTATCTACTTTTTTGTTTGTATTTTCAACATATGTCCCCGTGTTTTTATGCAAATTTCGATCGAGAGAGCTCGTTGGATGTGGAATTGAATTTTGCATCCAACGAGTACCCACTTGGCATACTTTTGAGGGACCCCACTACCCCAAAAACAAGAAATACTTGAAAAAATGCTATGATGATGTTATCATCACCTTTTTCCATGTATTTATTATTTTTTGGGTAGCGGAGTCCGTCAAAAGTATGCCAAGTGGGTACTTGTTGGATGTGGAATTTGATTCCACATCCAACGAGCTCTCCCAATCGAAATTTGAGTAAAAACATGGGGAGATATGTCAAAAATACAAACAAAAAATTAGTTTTTTATGATACCTATCCCCAAATTTAGATTAAAAAGGCGTTTAAGACCTATATGGTATTTCAAATCTAAATAAATTGCATTGGCTAACACATGATGACATGGAGTTTGAATTAGAGTTAAAAGTCCCATTTTGAGTTGAAATTTCCTCTAATGGGCCGATGGTATTTTTTTATGCTAGCTAAACATTAACAGTTGAACATCATGTTAAATTTACATTTTTCAATTAAAACCTACAGCCAGCTATGTCAGTGCAACTAAATGAGATGCGGGCATGATTTTTTCTAAGGATAAGTAAGTGGAGGATTGGAAGAGTGGGGAGAAATTTGAAATGGGTAGAACACCATTTTTGGAAAAACATTTTTTAATTTTTCTTGAAGAAAACATCAAATTTTCCCTCATGCGGTAGAGTTTCACCTTCCCTCACGCTTTGGAATGGAAAAACATTTTTGGAAACCCAATTATGCATTCACGGAGAAGCCAACAAGCAAAACCACTCTGATTCTGAACCCTTCAAGATTTTCTCCTGTTTGACGATCTGGATCCTTCACGTTTTCGATTTTTCTGTGTGAATTTGTTTCATTTCACAATTTTTCCTGTATGCTAGTCATTTTCCTGAACTAGAATGCCCTCAATTCTCTTTTGTGTCTTTGATTTGAATAACTAGCAAACATTTTTTGTTTTAGTATTTTTGCAGCAGTCAGTCTGGCACCAACAATGTTCAGAAATTTGTAAATTACTGTGTGCATGTGTAATTCCTTGGCTTCTTCTTATGTTTGATAATACCAGGACTAAGATCATTGTGTGCGAATCCTTGTTTGACATATCAACTGATTTGGGGAATGGAAATGGAGTCTCAACTTTCTTGATAAACCTAGTGTGTGAAGGCACCTCACAGACCGATTTAGAGGGATGATTTTCTTCTTTGCATACACTGAATAGCACTAGAAGGGAATGCATGGCACGAGGGAATGTGTAGCAGAGAAAGGTGTGCTTCCTTGTGTTGGGTGTGTAAATGTTTAGAAGTCAGGTTTGATCTGAGTGGGCATTCATAGCTCTAGATTGAGCTCACTAGCTTAGCAGTCAGCCTTTCTACCTCGTAGGCAGCTTGATAAACCGAACTAGTAGGATGGCTTGGTTGGTAGCCTAATAAACCCATTTGTTGGATTGGTTGTGTCTCATGTGAATTTGGATAAGTGTAAACAACTGCTTGTGTAAGGAAAAATCAATAATAAAATATAAGTATTGCTACGAGCAAAGCAAGAACAAACTGGATTACCAAAAAACATGGAAGAACAAAAGGACTGAGAAGTCTGATCAAAGGAATAAAGGTTTCAAACCTTCTAACTTCAGGAATCAATAGAAGCAACCAGCACAAGTTGAGAAGCAGTCGGCTAGAGTGACGGGAGAGAAGCCAAAATATCCACAACATAATAGAGGACCACTGCAATGGTGGAAATGTTGATGACCCCACATGCGTAGGTACTGCCCACTTGAGAATGAGAATGCAAGGCCACCATACAATATTCATGAGGCACAATTAGTGGGACAAGTGGCAAGGGCCATACCTAGATTTTATGCAACACTGGAAGACTGGCAGGAAGATCACCAATCAACAGTGGTTGAAGTTACAGGTAATATTGTCGAACAATCTATTTCTATTTTGATTGACCCTAGTTCTACTCACAGTTATATTACTCCTAGATTAGTGGAGCTTTGTGCTCTTAGGAAGGTAAAGGATAGCAAGTCTTGGTTACTTCAGCTAGCCACTCAAACTAAGAGAAAAGTTAATGAAGTGGTGGAGAAATGTAAATTGGTGATGAATGGATTGATCACTTGTGTAGATCTGAATTTTCCACCACTTGGTTCCTATGATGTTCTCATTGGAATGGATTGGTTATAAGCTCACATAGTGAAGCTTGACTATTATAATAATACTTTTGAATGCATGGATGAAGAAGGGAACCCGGTAGTTATAAGAGGCATTCCAAAGGTAATCCCGGTAACGAATATTTCAGCAATGCAATTAAAGAAGTTTTGTAGAAAAGTTTGTCAGTTGTATGTAACCCATATTGAGGATGCAGCAGAGAATGAAACTCCTAGGTTGGAGGAATTTCATGTGTTGCGAGACTTCAGGGATGTTTTTCCTTATGATATTCCAGGGCTTCCTCTAAAGAGGGACATAGATTTCACAGTTGAAATTCTGCCAGGAGCAACTCTAGTGTCAAGGAAACCTTACAGAATGAGTGCACCAGAAATGTTAGAGCTGAAGATGCAGCTGCAAGAATTGTTGGAGAAAATGTATATCAGGCTGAGTGTGTCTCCTTGGGGAGCACCAGTTCTGTTCGTAAAGAAGAAATATGGTATTGATTACAAGCAGCTGAATAAAGTCACAGTGAAAAACAAATTTCCCTTAGCAAGAATTGATGACCTCTTTGATCAAATGAAAGGGGAAAATGTATTTTCCAAGATTTACTTGAGGTCTAGGTACCATCAAGTAAGAATCAAGGACTAAGACATTCATAAGATAGCCTTCAAAACAAGGTATGGACATTATGAGTTTGTAGTGGTACCATTTGGTCTCACAAATGCACCAGCAACATTTATGTGCCTTATGAATAGTGTCTTCAGCAAGTATTTGGACAAATTCATTCTTGTTTTCCTTGATGACATTCTTGTTTATTCTAATAATGAAGAAGAGCATGAAGAACATTTGAGACTAACATTGCAATTGCTCAGGGAACATCAGTTGTATGCAAAGTTGAGCAAGTGTGACTTCTACAGGGATATAATTTAGTACGTGGGTCACATTATTTCAGAGGAGGGTATATCTATAGACCCTGACAAGATTGAAGCTATTAAGAATTGGCCTACTCCAAAGAATGTTACAGAGGTAAGATCTTTTATGGGGCTTGCAGGATACTACATGAGATTCATTGAAGGATTCTCCAAGGTTGCACATGCTATCACTTCTTTGCAAAGGAAGGGGATAAAGTTTGAATGGACATCGAAGTGTGAAGAAAGTTTCCAGCGTTTGAAGTATCTTCTCACAAGTGCACCGGTCTTAAACGTTGCAGACCTATAGAAAGATTTTGTGGTATCTACGGATGCATGCGGTCAAGAACTAAGAGGATTTTTTATGCAAGACAACCATGTGATATGTTATGAGTCAAGAAAATTAAAGGAGCATGAAAAGAACTATGCCACTCATGATCTAGAACTTGTAGCCATAGTACATGCCCTCAAGATGTGGAGGCATTACTTGATGGGCAGAAGATTTGAGGTAAGGACATACCATTTTGGTCTAAAGTATTTGTTTGATCATCCTACTCGGAATGCCAGAAAAGCAAGATGGTTGGATTTTTTATGTGAGTTTAATTTTGAAATCAAGCACATAAAAGGAAAAGAGAATAAGGTAGCTAATGCACTTAGAAGGAAGGTGCACGAAATGCAAGTGGAATCCATTAATATTTGCGAATCATATTTGAGGCAGCAGATTGCTAATCATGTTGCTGAAGATGAATTGTATGCATAGGTCAAGGAAACGTTAGGGCAGCAAAGCCTTGAAAAGAAGTATGAGGGATATAAATTCGAATAAGATGGAATTCTTACCTATAAGAACATATTTTATATTCCAAATGTAGCATACTTAAGGAGGGTTGTTATGGATGATATCCATCAAGCTTCATATTCTGGTCACCCAAGATATCAGAAGACGATTGCTACAGCTAGAAAGCAGTGCTTTTGGCTAGGAATGAAAAAGGACATGGTTAAATATATTTCAAGGTGCACTAAGTGTTAGCAAGTGAAGGTTGAACATCCACATCTAGCAGGTTTGTTGCATCCTTTTCCAGTTCCAGAATGGAAATGGAAAGTTATTTCCATGGATTTTATTACAGGATTGCCAATTACTTGGAGACAACATGATTCCATCATGGTTGTGGTGGAAAAGTTGACAAAGGTAGCACACTTTATACCGGTTAAGTCTACGCATAAGATTGATGACATTGCAAAGATAATCATGAAAGAGATTTTCAAACTGCGTGGATTTCCTAAGGCAATAGTCTCTGACAGAGATGACAAGTTCACTTCCAATTTTTGGAAGCGGTTGTTTGCAAATTTGGGTACAAAGTTGAATTTCAGCACCTCCTACAATCCTTAGACCGATGGACAGGCCGAGAGAGTTAACCAAGTGCTGGAAGACATGCTTTGCATGTATGTGATGGACAAACCATCTAAGTGGGAATACTATTTGCACCTGGTAGAGTTTGCTTATAACAATGGACAACAAGAATCATTGGGGATGAGTCCATATGAAGCTTTGTATGGCAGAAGTCATAGGACACCAATGCCTTGGGATAATCTAGTGCACAGGGTTGTGCTTGGTCCAGAATTTCTCAAGGAGATGGAGAAGGAAGTTGTAAATATTAGGCAGAATTTGAAGGCACTCATGACAGACAGAAAAGCTATGCAAATAAGCATAGGGTGAACAGAGAGTTCAATGTTGGGGATCATGTTTACCTCAAAGTGAGGGAAAAGAAGAGTTCATTGAGGCTTGGAAGTTGTGCCAAGTTGTCACCTAGATACTGTGGGTCGTTTGAAGTGCTTGAAAGAATAGGACCAGTTGCATATATAATTGCATTTTCTGCTAGCACTAGAGCTCATAAATTTTTTCATGTTTCTTTGCTTAAGAAATATGCACATGATCCTAACCATGTAATAAATTGGGATGTGATACAAGTGGAACCAGAGGGAGAGTTCCAAATCGAGCCTATACGCATCTTCACTAAGAAGGTAACAATGCTCCCAAACCGAGAAATAAGACAAGTGAAGGTGCAATGGGAGCACTATGGTCCTGAAGAGGCTACGTGGGAGCTGGACGATGCCATGCGACTGGCACATCCATTTTTCTTTGAATCTACGGATTGCTGAGGGTAGTACTAGAAAGCAGTGTTGTTCAATATTGTAAAGCACTGAGGACAGTACTGGTGAAGGGGGAGGGGAATGTAACACCCCGGTTTTTTACCCCATTGCATTTAAATAAATGATGTAAATAATCATGGTGTGGAGCTAGGAAAAAAACCCACCATTGATTTAGTGTTTATGTTTAGGAAATTAAGATTGGGCAGATGGTATTTTCTTATGCTAGCTAAACATTAGCAGTTAAACATCATGTTAAATTTGCAATTTTTAATTATAAACCTATAGCCAACTATGTCAACACAACTACATGAGATGGGGGCATGATTTTTCCTAAGGATAAGGGAGTGGTGGATTGGAAGACTGGCATTAGAGGAAATTTCAACTCAAAATGGGCCTCCTAAAAAAAATTAATAAAATAATATTTATTAATTTTGGAGGATTAAAATAAAAAAACTACTTTTTTGTTTGTATTTTCGACATATCTCCTCGTGTTTTTACTCAAATTTCGATCAGGAGAGCTCATTGGATGCAGAACTGAATTCCGCATCCAACGAGTACCCACTCGGCATAATTTTGATGGACCTTGCTACCCCAAAAACAAGAAATACCTGAAAAAATGTGATGATGACATCATCATCACATTTTTTCAGGTATTTCTTGTTTTGGGGTAGCAAGGTCTGTCAAAAGTAGGTCGAGTGGGTACTCGTTGGATGCGGAATTCAATTTGGTGTCCAATGAGCTCTCCTGATCGAAATTTGAGTAAAAACACAGGGATATATGTCGAAAATACAAACAAACAAAGTAGTTTATTTTATGATACCGATCCCCAAATTTAAATTAAAAAAGTGTTTGATACCTATATGGTATTTCAAATTTAAAGAAATTTCATTGGCTAACACATGATGACATGGAATTTGAGTTAAAGTTAAAAGGCCCATTTTGAGTTAAAGTTAAAAGGCCCATTTCGAGTTAAAATTTCCTCTAATGGGGGGAATTCAAAATGGAAAGAACGCCATTTCTGGAAAAAAAAATTAATATCTCTTAAAGAAAATGTCCACTTTTCCCTCATGCAATAGCCTTTCACCTTCCCTCACGATTTGGAATGGAAAAAAAAATTGGAAACCCAATTCTGCATTCATGCAACAGCTAGCAAGAAAAACCACTATGAGTTTGAACCCTTCACGATTTTCTCAGGTTCGGCGATCTAGATCCTTCACGTTTTTCGGTTTTATTGTGTGAATTTGTTTCCTTTCACGATTTTTCCTATCTTCTAGTCGTTTTCCTGAACCAGAATGCCCTGAATCCGATTTTTTGTCTTTGATTTGAATAACCAGAAAACATTTTTCATTTTGGTATTTTTGCAGCAGTTGGTCTGGCACTGACAATGTTCAGAAATTCATAAATTATTGTGTGCATGTGTAATTCCTTGGCTTCTTCTTGCTTTTGATAATCTGAGGACTGATATCACTGTGTGCACATCTTTGTTTGGCATCTGAACTAATTTGGGGAATGGAAATGGAGTCTAAACTTGCTTGATAAACCTAGTGCGTGAAGGCACCTAACAAACTAATCTAGAGGGAAGATTTTCTTCTTTACATACACTAAATAGCACTGGAAGGGAATGCATGGCCTCGAGGACTATGTAGAAGAGAAGGGGATGCTTCCTTCTCTTGGGTGTTTAAATGTTTAGAAGTCAGACTACATCCAAGTGGGCAGTCATAGCTCTAGATTGAGATCACTAGCTTAGCAGTCAACCTTTCTACCTCCTTGGCAACATGATAAACCAACTAGTACGATGGCTTGTCTAGTAGCCTGATAAACCCATATGTTGGCTTGGTTGTGTCTCATGTGAATTTGGATTAAGTGTAGACCACTTCCTATGTTATTCTGAGAAACCCAACTCTGTTGGCTTGACTGAATTTTATTGTATCGTTGGCTATGGGTGAAGTATGCTAGTGTTCCTTATTCCTTGGAGGAAATCATGCCCAGCTCAGGGGTGGCAGTGTTGCTGAGAGATTAAAAACCACACTGGCCTATGGTTGAGTGGAACGTTGTAGCGACATGGTTGCGGGATAAGATTATTTCAAATACAGTAGTCTCTTATATTTTATTTTTCGCAACTGTAATTGTTTTATGAATTACTATGAACATGATGAATGCTTGAATGAATGATTTTGCTTCCCCATATGTTAATTATTATGCATCTGCGTATGTTTTAAGTTCAATGCATTATATATATGTGTGTGTGTGTGTGTGTTCATGGGGCTTAGATTTCCCAGGCTGGTAGATGTTAGTTACGTCCTCTCCGCCGAGTAGAGGGTTGGGGACATGACATGGTCAGAAGGGATATCAAATAATGTTCCCTTCACATCATGGCCAGTTGTTGCATCTCTCATTGTAGGCCATTTATCAGGACTAGTCACTGTGACCCTTCTTCTCTGAAATGCAATGGCCCAAAGAGACTCAATGATCTGATGGACCTGTAGATCTTCAGTAAATTATCTAGTGCCTCTAACATTATCCACATCGAACGTAATGTGGGAGAGTGGTCTGAAATGGAGCGGGCGTTATACTGCAAACATTCACGCTGACTGGTAATGTCTTGTAGCACGATGTGAGTGATATCATCCTCCCATGGTGCTTTCCTTGGGAGGGTCGAGGCCCTATTGTGTGGCCACAACACCTGAAAATTAGATGAAAACATAAATGTCAATCAAAATACATACATCAACTGTAGGTGAATTCAAAGTCAAAATACATACATCAACTGTAGGTGAATTTGAAATCAATATAAATTAAAGGTACTGATAACTGAAAGAAAAATATATATTCATTTAATGTACCTGTCTCATGGGGAACCTCCCCATCGACACCAACAGTATCCTTCTCGCCGCTCTCATGCATAGAGAGGGATCCAGAGTGGTTGTCGTTCAGCTCCCCAGTAGCAGCATGTGTCGACATACGACGCTTGGGAAAACCTACGAAAATAGAGACATACCAATTGACGATTCAATATACACATGTGAAACAATTTAACTTTATGTATCTAACAACAAACAGTACATCATGCACAATTGTATAATTACGAGTCCTCTAGCAACCTCTAGGGTGAGGAATGGATACATATCCGTCAATGCTATGCCTTTGGCGAATGGAAAAACCGTGCTATCGAGATGCATCTGCGAGAAATAAATATTTATATTAATATTTATCATAATAATTATTATTATATGATAAAAAATGATATAAATTAATCTATATTTTATATATAAAATGAGTCTGTGTAAAAATCTCGCTTATTAAGTCTAATATGCCTAAAATTTGTAATTGTTTCTACGACATAGCTAACTCTTTGTTTTGCTTGCATATTAAATTATTTTGTGCTTAGATATTGCTATAGGTTAAATTTAAAATATTTCCTTTCTAATGATGAAGTCTTTCATGTTTGACAACCAACTCTAAATAGGTTATATTATGCTTAATGTGAACTAAAAAAATGAATCTTTTAAGGATTTTCCTTAACAAAAAATAATATATTTAAATATGTAATATAATAAATTATAAAATATTACTCAATTCGTCAATTAATATATGTTCTATAATGACGATCGACTTATATCAAACTCCTTTAACTATGTGAAAATGAGGGAAAGGAGTTTAAGTCAAATGTTAATTAATGGTAAAACACTCCAAAACTTTGCGACCATTCGTTGATTGGTCTTTGAATATGTCTACAATGTTGGGTGCTGACCTAAAATGGTTTGGAATTGATCATGAAAACCATGACTAAATTTGAAGTGTTGTGAGATGGAAGAAAAGTCTTTATGTCGGTTGAGGAACCACATTTAATTTTCTCAATCTATTTTTTTATAGTTTAGCGAAAGATACCTCTTAATAATGCAATACTATTCTTTCTTTTGTTTGATAGGTTCAAGATACATTGTTGGAATGAGTAACTCTGACTTGTATAATGGGATACTTCTAAGGGTTTTGGTTGTTATTTATATTGGTCATTGTAACGCAGATCTTGTCCCCAAATTAGAAGTTTCCTTCTAAGTTTTGGGAGGTTGTTAGATTTAGTTGGATATGAGAGATTGTTTCCAACTAGTTATCTCTTATTTTGATTTTCTAAGATATGCTTGATTCTCAACAATTTGTTAGTGTGCTAAGATAGTGAGTATATATTGAAGCATGGCTTGATATATTTATATGAACTTTGTCATATGCCATATGTGACGGCATCTTAATTTTCGATTTGGAATGGTGAGAGTGCAACAAGAAAGAAACATATTTTTGTCAAGATGAAACACAATTTTGTTAGAATTTGATCCAAAGGATTCTAGTGATAGTGCATGTTGCAGAATTGCATATTGTATGGAAATGGACAAACAAGGTAAATTTTGTGAATTGTGTTTAATTAAAGTAGTAACTACATGGAAATGTGAATCACACTTTATATTTGTAGCAATTCTATGATATTATGAATAAATCCTATGTATTGCTCTATAAATATTTTTAGCGTGCATCATTCCTACACTTGGTACTCGAGAGAACTATTGCATGGTACCTATGCATTAGTATAAAATCTTGTACACGATGTCTCCAAGAGATGGAATATGTAAATGGTATGTACACATATCTATATAACATGTAAACATAATATCGTTGGGATACCTAGCTAGGCATGCATACACCTTTGCCATTTGTCCCTGATAATTTGGATAAATTGTTTGGTAACCTCTATTACAGTGTTGTTAAGCACTTGGAAGAGTGTGCCATGTTTTGGCTTGATTCTATATGAGTGGATTATGTTTGTTCCAAAATGTACAATGTGAGATAAGCCTATAAACAAGAATATTTATGTGCATTAATAGGGTTTTCATCAAGAAGTTAAATAAACCATGTACGTAAAGAGAATCCTACTAGATCGGCGGTTATAGTGGTTAGGTACCTAGGTACTTCAGTCGATGGTTATTTATTTATATGAACATTGATAGTTTGATGATGTTTACTTGACTAATATATGAGGTGCAAGTGCTAGGTTGGACCAAATATGTACTTTTTTTCACTGTGAGGTTCTTGAATTCAGGGTGGAGAATATGATGCATCAAACCAACTCCTTACTTTCCTATGCGATGCTCGATCTTACTGAAGTTTTTCATTTTATTCTTATTGGTCATTGTAATGGGGATTTTGTCTCTACTCTAGAAGTTTTCTCTTATGTTTTAGGAGAGGTTGTTAGGTTCAGTTGGATTTGAGAGATTCATCCAACTAGTTAGATCCTATTTTTTTATGTGGTTGGGATATTCTCTCAAAAGCACTAAGATAGTGTGTATATATTGATGCAAAGCTTGATGAATTTATATATAATATTTTTATTTTTATTTTTAAAATATCACTAAGAAAGAATTGTCAGTGGGTAGTGTTGGGGATGTTATATTCTTTGCATGAAAATCAACTAGCAAAGTTGATAGTCGACTGATATAAGTCGATTGGTGTAGGAGGAAACATGCGGTGGATGTTTGGTCGATCGATCACTACAACAAAAACTAGATTTAGCATCTCTTTTTGCATCCTTTTTTGCATCTAGACCATCTTTCAGTGTATTTTTCTTCATTTTTTGGACAAAATGGGGCAATTTCATGGGTTGGTGCTATTTTACGCATTTTTTGCGTCCAATTTCTAAATCTGGTGCAAATTGTGATGTAATTTGCATCGGGTTTTGAACCTAGTTATGCGCCAGGTTTTGCATCAGGTTTTGTGACATGTTTTGAGCCTAGTTTTGCACCTAATTTTGTGCCTAGTTTGTACATATACTCTTGTTGCACCCCCTTTTTTACGCCCATGTTTGCCTCAACTTTTACGCCCTTGTTTTCATCCACTTTTGCATCCTTTTTTACATCCACTTTTGCATCCACTTCTGCTTCTTTTTTTGCATCCCTTCGTGCTCCAAGTTTTGCATCAAAGTTTACATCTTGTTTTGAGTCTAGTTTTGCATCTCATTTTGTTTCAGCTATTTTTGCATCCATTTTTTCGTCCACTTTTGCACCCACATTTTCATCCCTTGTTGCATCCCATTTTGCATCCATGTTTACTTCTTTTTTTGTATCTACTATTGCATCCACGTTTGCATCCACTTTTTTCGCGTCCCAATTCCCACCCATTTTTGTGCTTACTTTTACACCCACTTTTGCTTCAACTTTTGCATCCACATTTGCATCTTTTTTTGCATCCAATTTTACATCCGTTATTGCATCCCTTTTTGCATCGATTTTTACATCCACTTTTGCATCCAATTTTAAATCCATGGTTGTATCCACTTTTGCGCCACTTTTTTCATCATGTTTTTCTTCCATGATTCCATCATTTTTTGCATCCACTTTCGAATCACCTTTTGCGTCCATTTTTGGTGCACCCCATTATGTGCCCACTTTTACGCCTACTTTTGTTGCATCCATGTTTTTATCCACTTTTGCATCCAGTTTTACACCTAGATATTGAAGATGAAAATGAGGATAATGATTATGATATTGATGATGGTTATGATGATGATTATAATGTTGTTGATAATGAGGAGGACGATGACAATGATGATGATGATGACGATTATGATGATGATGATGAGGATGAGGATAATGACAATGACGACATTGTCGATGATTATGATGGCAATGAAATGAATGGTGATGATGACAATGACAATAATGATGAGTACAATCAGAATGATGATGTTGATCATGTTAAAAAATAAGTTGTTATTTGTCATGCATAAATCATGTGTGTCCTCCATGACCCTTTTCCACTAATCACATATTTCAGGTAGATGTTATTTCTTATGCCAAAGGTAATGATGAATAACTGATGAAAATGTCAATAATAATGATGATGATGTCAAGGACAATGCTGATGTTGATGACATGGATGATGATTATGCCGATGATGATGACTATTGTGATAATCATGATGACAATGACAAAGATGACGATCATCATCATCATCATCATTTCCATCATCATCTTCATTAAAAACATCATCACTGTCATTATCATCTAGTTCATCATCATCATCATCATTTAAAGCATATGGGATATGTTTACCATTTAAAGCATGCATAACAAGTGGGATTATTCTAGAACACCCAACCAAAGTACAAAATTCAAGCCACAAGGGAAACATAATATTGAAATTGTTCCAATTTTCTTTCTCCCAACAAAACATGCTTCATTTCAGGGAATTATGTTAAATTCCATACATTCATAGTCCATCCATACTATACCTGTAATAAATGTAAATATAATACTTAACCGAATTTATAAAATAGGTGAATATTTTATAAAGACCCTTATGATATATAAATTTCTTTCACGTTAATAATGGTAAAATATGTAAATATAATAATAACATATAATTAATATAAATATGTTGCTATAGTTCATATGTTAAAATATTTAATATAAATAAATATATATAGTTCATATGTTATGTGATTTAATATAATTAAATATATAGACATATTATTTACTTATACATTATACAAATTAAAATATAGATGAAAACCTATGAAGTTTCATAGGGAGGCGAAGCAAAACATGAAGGATTTTTCAATTATAGATCTATGTACAACTACCCATTTCCCAATGGGGCTTCTGCTAAATCAATCTATGGATTCAGGGTTATGAGTATCAATTTGGTCCATCTGGTCCATTCCCAATTCGGCCATGAGAGGATTTAATTTGGTCATGAGAGGATTGAACATTATTCTACCCATGAGGACTTCTCATGGCCCATGAGGGCTTCTGAGGGTGCCTAATTGGAAACGTGGGTGTCTTGATTATTGGGCTAGGACGTTCAAAGCCTGGTTTTGGGGGATGGATCAAAGTAAACTAGGATCTCTACTGTTGTTGATGCCTCTAATGTCTCTGTCTTAGATGCTGCTCTCTCATATACTATATAAGATATACCTATGTTGGTAGTGCTACTGAGGCTAGGTCATCAGAATTTAGATCGCTATCTCATGATTGGATTTTGTATTACTATAGATTGAGCCCTAAGGAAAATTTTTTTGGCCCAATAACTCTTTTCACATCAAATCATGGCCAAGGGATTGAAAGCCATACTTGGTGTGTAAAACCTCAAAATGACCGACATATCTTACTCATTGGATAAATGTTATCTGTGTAGTATATAGGGCCTTTGAAGTGGTCTAGGGAATCACACATGACCCATGATCCCCTTACCCTTAGACGTTATTTTTTGACTTGATAATATGGCCCAATCAATGATAATTATTCTTGGTCACACAAAGCTTGAAATGACCTTTTCTTTCTTGTAAGACAAATATTTCCCACATAGAGATGACATTATAAACTAGGGCCTATGACAACACATCAGACATGACGTTATGGTCAAAACATCCATATAGAAATCGATTTCTTTACTATTTTTTTTAAATCTATTTTGTTAAATTTTTACCTTTTTCTTTTTTTCTCATTAATTTTAAAAATAAAAGAAAATACAACTTTAAGAAGAAGAGATGAAATCCTATGTGGTCGGGAGGGAGGGGATTAAAATCCCTATTGTGTTAGTTTTTCATCATATAAGCTAGCATTATGATCTTAGGATCTTTTCACTTAGAGAATAACAAGCATAGCAATAAAACATAAGCACATCACAAGAGACAAGAGACACAAAGATTTTCCTCCGGGAAACCATAAAGGAGAAAACCCTGCAACTTCTTTAGAGATAGAATCAGCACCAAAACAATAAAACTAGAAAATAGTAAGATGATCTCCCGACAACAGTAGTCTCTCTCTCTCATACTGAGAGAGATTCTCCTCTCTCACTCATGTGCCCTCAATGAGTGAGTGTGAGTGTTGCAAGTCATAAATAGAGAGGCTCTCACTCTCTATTTTTATTCTTCCATTCACTTTAAGTGCACTCCAACATGTCGGCCTCACTTAACAATTACTTACTAGAGCTGACATCTCTAAAAGTGTCTAATAACCCTAGTGCCCCACCACTTGTGGGGACTTTGCCTCATTTGACCAATAGGAGTGTAAAACAATGGTGGGGACTATTTCCCTAACTTACAATGACTCACCTAGGGTCAACTTCACTAGGATAGTCTAATAACCCAAGGGCCCCACAACTATGGGGACTTTAACCCTTGACCAATAAGAGGGTTACCCATAGTGACTTGACATGACTTTCTCATTATAGAAACTTCCCGATCGGAACATCGGGGTATGACATGACTCAAATACATCCCAAAATAAACATCAGGTTACAATAGATAAGAAATACAAGTGAATACATTTCGAATTTACAATTACATCAACACTCCCTCTTAACTAGGAAGGTATTCTCTCGACACAATTTATTTGCACAAGTATTCTTCTCTGTATCATCTGAATCATCGTCAACTTCTCGTCATATTCATCTTCATCTTTAATTCATCTTTCATCTGGATTTGGATCATCTCTCGATCTGGATCATCGTCACTTGATCATACTCAATCTAGAACATCGTCACTAGATCATACTCAATCTAGAACATCGTCACTGGATCATACTCAATCTGGAACATCGTCACTGGATCTAGATCATCACTTGATCCGGATCATCATCACTGAATCTAGATCATCACTCGATCTGGATCGTCATCACTGAATCTAGATCATCACTTGATCTGGATCATCATCACTGAATCTAGATCATCACTGCTGGATCTTGATCATCACTCGATCTGGATCTCTTGGAGTCATCATAACTGGATCTAGATCATAGCTCGATCTAGATCTCATCTGGTCATCATCATGTGTGTGCTATCTTGTCATAGGAAGTTCTACAGAGCCAGCCTTATTTCATGCTGGTTGTAGGCCTAGCCAACAGGTAGGTCTTCGCCCAACACTTATATTTGAACTACTCATCAGAAAGGCATGCCCAGCACTTACATCTGACCTACTCATCAGAAAGGCATGCCCATCACTCACATCTAATCATGTAGTAAACTACAATCACATCAGAAAGGCCCCGCACTCACATCTATCATGGAAGGAACTGAATCCTCTCACCAAGATAGAATGGCCTACCCTTACATCTGACATGGAAGGAACTTAATCCTCTCACCATGAAAGAATGGCCCGCACTTACATCGGCCATGGAAGGAACTTAATCCTCTCACCATGACGGAATGGCCCGCACTTACATCGGCCATGGAAGGAACTTAATACTCTCACCATGACGGAATGGCATGCACTCACATATAACCTGGAAGGAACCAAATCCTCCACCCTCGTCAGAAATTCCCCCAGTCCCAGACTGAGATACCTGGTAACTGACCAGGTGCCTCCACTCTCCCAGAGAGTGGCAGTTTCCCTTACATCTGTCCTACTCAACAAAATGGCCAACACTCACATCTAACATGGGAGGAACCTAATCCTTTAGCCATGACAGAATGGTTCAGCCCTTACATCTGACCTACTCATCAGAATGGCTCTCTTAGTCCCAGACTGAGTGTTCCTGGTAACTAACCAGGTACCTCCATTCCCAGAATGGCAATCAGCACTCATATCTGACATGGAAGGAACTGAATCCTCTCACCATGATAGAATGGCTCGGCCCTTACATTTGACCTACTTGTCAGAATGGATATGGATCTTAGCACTCATATCTGACATGAAAGGAACTGAATCCTCTCACCATGACAGAATGGCTCAGCCCTTACATCTGACCTGCTCGTCAGAATGGCTTTGGGACTCATTACTTTCCCTTGGAGGAAACCTCGATCTGGAGAACACCAAGCTTCTCCCTGAAGTACTCGAACTTCACTCTGGCCAATGGCTTCGTCAACACATCAGCTATTTGTTCCTCCATCACAACATACTAGATCTTCACTACTCCTCTCTGCACCATATCCCTGATATAGTGATACTTGATCTCGATATGCTTCAACTTGTCATGGAACACTGGATTCTCTAACAACTTCACACAACTTTGGTTGTCACAATGTATACAAGTAACATCCATTTGGAGATCAAATAAATCAGATAGTAGCTTCTATAGCCATACTGCCTCACAACTAGTTGAACAAGCTGCGACATACACTGCTTCAGCTATACTCAGTGCCACACAGGATTTCCTCCTGCTAATCCAAGAGATCACACCTAATCCCATACTGAAGTAACACCCTGAAATTCTCTTCCTATCGATGGCACTGCCTGCCCAATATAAATCAACATAACCCTCTAGGTTAATCTTTTGATTTGCATCATACTTGAGCCCATAATCAACTATACCCCTCAGGTACCTCAGAATATGCTTTGTAGAAATCAAGTGAGCATGTCTCGGATCTGTCAGGAATTGGCTCAAGGTGTTCATAGAAAAGCAAATATATGTTCTCATGTTCGTCAGGTACATCAATGATCCAATCATCTGACGATACATCGTAGCATCAACCGTCTCTAATGAAGAATCACTTAACAGCTTCAGGTTCGATGCCATAGGTGTGGTCATGTAGTCTGTCATCCTGAACCTATTCAGAATCTCTACTGCATACTTCCCTTATCCATACCTCCATGCCTAGAAAATAGTGTATCGACATATAACAGGAGCATCACTGGTCTTCCGCCTTCAACCTTAAAGAAAAGGTTGGAATCCACTTTACTCTCAGTAAAGCCTAGAGTCATCAGTAATTTTCCCATGTTGTTGTACCATGTCGAACCTCAAGATATTCTGTAGTTACTCCCTCTAAAGCGAAGCATCATACTCCCTCTGTCTTCTATACTCTATGCACTGAACATTCTGTACCAGAGTGACAAGTAGCTTCTTATGCTACTAATATTCTATGTGACCATCTAGTGTATAGACTTGTATCTTCAACCTTGTAGCAAGGGTTAAGATATTCATCAAGCTCATCATGTATGTGTTATCCCATGGGTGTATTCTGAACTCGTACAAGGCCTTCTTTCATTTGCACACATGATTATGCATGTCATGTGACTTCACTTCCAGTGGCTGTAAATATCTCTTCTTAGTTTATGTCTTCTTTTCATGAGAAGCCTCATGCTACGAATATTGCTTTATATCCCACGATGTTTCCATCTACTGCATGATGAAACTACGAACTTCTCTTCAGGTCTCGATACTGCATCCCAGACATCGTTCTTCTTGAACTGGTATTCTTGGTTGCTTCTTCATAGTTGGAAGATTCTACATCAATGATGTCGCTGTATTCATCATATTATTCTTCATCTTGAGCTTCCGTCACTTGTTCTTCGGAACAAGTTTCATCCTTCTTTGCTTGCAGACGATTATGTATGCGATATTTCCTACAAGTCAAATGCATTTGTATGGTTAGAACATTTCATAAGGAATATTCATACTGGCAAATAATTATGCATAAATATATGATCATGCAACTACTTTAGCCAATACAACATCCATCCATATCTCACTAAAACTTTCTAGATGCCTTCCATCTCTACCAGGACATCATTGCGATTGTGCACTGATCCAATATGTCAGCAAAGAGGTTTCATTCTAGATAAGTAGAAATGGAGAGTTGTATAGTACCATGAGCTACTTACCCATCACATGCATATTAGTAGTATACTGTTGTTAATGCAAACATACTATCATGGATAATACAATAACTAAATATAAACAAATGCATAACAAAACACTGAAATGGCAATTGAATACTTATATTTATTTGTTTCGTGGGTAGACTTCTTCTTGAGCCTTCAACTTCATCGTCTTCTTCATTCATGATAGCATCGTTTCTTATCCAAATGATAAGGTGGATAAGAGGTGCTTCAAGAGTTGAATCCATTGTATTCCTCATCACTTGAGGGATCTTCTTTGTATGGTGAGATCTTGATCTTCAATTGCTCCCATCTTCTCTTCTCTTCTTATGAGTCGAGCTTCTTCTTCTTCTCGAAGTCTGCTGAAAGTAATCACTTCCTTCTGGTACACATTCCTTGCATGAATGAATCCCATGATCCTAGGAGGCTATTCAAGGTGGCTATCATCACTTCTACATTATTCACGTCTTCTTTTACCGCTTCAAGTTGTTCTTTGATTTGAGATACCCTTATGACTATATGGTCTCTGCATTCTGGATCTTCACATTCTTCAACTGATTTCTTAAGGTCATCTTTTGATGTATGTTCTTCCCTTCAAATAGCTTGGTCAAGGAATCAAACATATTCGGTGTCTTTGGGGAGACACTTGTGGTACAAGTTGATTCGTGACTGAATCAACAATGATCTTCTTGGCCTTGACCAATTTTTTCTTGTGTAAGGCTTCTAGCCTCATCTCCCTCTGGAACTGGAACCTCTATACTCATGTAGGTGTCCAATACATTTTCTTCAGAGAGATCATATAATTCTAGGCTTGGAAGTTGTCAACTTCACCAAGATTATCATCAAGCTGATGTGATAGATCACTTTGAAATGAGAACCTCAAATGAAAATAGCAAAGGATTAGATCTTAGCGATTTGAGGTGTCCGTCCTAGTTCCAGAGCTGGTTGATCTAGGGTTTGTCACAGAAACCCTAATTTTCAAAACTTGAAATATTTCAGATCTGATTATATAGACATATAGATCTCTTCAATTGGAGTTGTCCAATGTACTCTTTTTCTGAAAACAGTGGAGGCAAGCTCCCGGAACAGGAAGCCCTAATTTTCCAATTTCTTCTACATAAATTCTTATTACTGTTTCTATGATATCTCTAAAATTTCTACTCCTCTATGTCTAAAGTTTTGCATTGAGGTAACCTCAAATGTCCCTGATCCAACAGCATAGGTTTCATCAGAATTGGTTTTACCATTTCGGATTTATGATCATTTTCCCAAGGTGACCTGTTACAGTACTGTTCAGAACATCGAAGTTGTACGGCATGACACGTGTCAATGGTTGATCCTCTGAGTCTGATATTCTGTTCACTGAAAATAACGCCTGTACCCTTTCTATAACATCTTCATAAATTTGATTTGGACCTCTGTAGCCCAAGATATTGCAATTCTCCCTAGGTGTCCTGTTTAAGGATGAATTCTGGAAGAGGCTGGAACCCTAACTTGGAAGGATCATATCTCCCAGAATATAGCGAATATGAGGCTGAATTTTGGGCAAAGTGTGCATCCAGATTTTAGCTTGAGCCCCTTCCACTTTCAGCTCCTGAGACATCTCCAATCTTGGGATATAACAAATGTACAAAAAATTAGCAGTTTTAGTATTTAGGATTTTTCTAGCTCGGGGTCAAACTAGGGTTTGACTTTCCTGGAGTTTCACCCTACCAAATTTCTTGATCTAGGTCTCTAAACTTTGGTTTTGATGAGGAGAACAATCCTATGCTTGTCTCACTCAAAAATTCCTCTTTTGTAGAAATACCTAATTTTTGCATCGAAAACTGAAAATGCTCGGAATCAAATTCTGCTTCGACAGAAAGATGCGCCCTTCAATGGAGAGTCAGCTTAGCATATATTTGCTGATAGATTATGGAGAGAGACCCAAAAAGTAGGAAGCCCTAGATTCTGTAGCTACACAGTGTCTTCTTCTTAGGTTAGCTCTGATACCATGTTAGTTTTTCATCATATAAGGTAGCATTATGATCTTAGGATCTTTTCACTGAGAGAATAACAAGCACAACAATAAAACATAAGCACATCACAAGAGACAAGAGACACAAAGATTTTCCTCAGGGAAACCATAAAGGAGAAAACCCCGCAACTTCCTCAGAGATAGAATCAGCACCAAAACAATAAAATGACAAAACAGTAAGATGATCTCCCGACAACAGCAGTCTCTCTCTCTCATACTGAGAGAGCTTCTCCTCTCTCACTCATGCGCCCTCAATGAGTGAGTGTGAGTGTTGCAAGCCATAAATAGAGAGGCTCTCAGTCTCTATTTATATTCTTCCGTTCACTTGAAGTGCACTCCAATATGTCGGCCTCACTTAACAATTACTTACTAGAGCCAACATCTCTAGGAGTGTCTAATAACCCTAGTGCCCCACCACTTGTGGGGACTTTGCCTCCTATGACCAATAGTAGGGTAACACAATGGAGGACTATTGCCCTGACTTACAATGACTCACCTAGGGTCGACTTCACTAGGATAGCCTAATAACCCAACGGCCCCACAACTATGGGGAATTTAACCCTTGACCAATAAGAGGGTTACCCACAATGACTTGACATGACTTTCTCATTATAGAAACTTCCCAGTAGGAACATCGGGGTATGGAATGACTCAAATACATCCTGGAATAAACATCGGGTTACAATAGATAAGAAATACAAGTGAATACATTCTAAAGTTACAATTACATCAACATATTGGTTATACATAAGCACTCCAAAGAAGAAATTATATATCAATGGGAGGGTAGAGATATTAAATGGGTTGGGTCGAGATTGAGCACCATCAAAATTGTTAAACTCCATTTCAATCTTCGCTTGCAATCGATGTTCCATTCTTTATTCTATGGATTGCGACAAGCTGATTCCATCATGAGCCCATTCATCCATTTTCCAAGGAGCCACAAAAAATATTGCCACTGTAAAATATTAATCGATAATTTAACTGGTAACCAATTGTTAGAGGCATTGACACTATTATGGCATCTGGGAATTAATGGTGTTATGGAAATTGTGGATGGGGAGGACTAGGAGGGATAATTCTTGTTCAAGGTATGCTAGGAATAATAATAAGGGTTACGTTGGGAATTAATGATGTTATGGAATTGTGGATGAGGAGGACTGGGAGGGTATAATTCTTGTTTAGAGTATGCCAGATAGAAATAATAATAAGGGTTATGTTTACTGTTGCCAGCAAGGTTTTACGACATGGCACTGGTTAAAAGATGAGGAGGAAAAATAGCTACTTGTAGACAATGGAGGCTCTTGCTGCCTCCAAACAATGGAGGCTCGGAGATCTTTTTCTCGCCAAGGTCAAGGGATTTCTGGCATGGCCCGCTAAGGCACGCCAGTCTATTTTTCATCCCCATTTGTTTTCCCTTATTTGATGTCCAATCTATTTTTCATCCCCATTTGTTTTCCCTTATTTGATGTATGTGATGCATGTTGCTGTTATTTGCATTTGCCACATCAAATTATATACTTCTTGCGCCCTGTTTTAATACCCAATTGTCATCCAAGGGTTTGTGTGAATGTTTACAGATTCTCATACATTTCCACTGCGCATATTTCTTTCTCTAATTTCTACAGTGGGAGTGCATTAGCTTCTATCAACGTTCTTTACCAGTCATATTTCTTTCTATTTTATGTGGTGGGAGTACATTTGCTTCTATTAGCTTTCTTTACATTATATTTTTGTAGAGCGCGGGTTTTTCGTTTCTATGGTATACTTATTATAGCTTCCTAGGGATTTTAAATTCAGTGATTGCAAGGCTGTTAAAATGTACCCAGTATCGCAGCCATTGTTGCAAGTTTTCTAGCACATTGCTCAGCATCAAGCAGGGTCGATTGACCAGCATCAAGCAGGGTCGATTTCCCAGTATCTGCATTATATTATTAGTCCTCCTCATCCACAATTTCTATAACACCATTAATTCCCAACGTAACCATTATTATTATTAAAAGCATAAAATATTATTAAACATTGTATATTACCCATTTTTTTTTCAATATTTTCTTCTTAATTCTATAATTTCTAACATAACCATTATAATTTCTTAATATTTTCTTTTTAATTTTATTAATTTCTAAAGTAACCATTATTATTATTAACAGCATAAATTATTATTAAACATTGTATATTGCCCATTTTTTCTGATATTTTCTTTTTAATCCTATAATTGCAAAACCCGGTTACTGCACGACGGTTCTCTGAAACCCTGCATGAGAAATTTTCCCAACACATTGCCCAGCATCAAGCAGGGTCGATTGCCCAATATGTGTCGATATTTTATTCTTAATCCAATAATTGCAAAACCTGGTTGTTGCACGAGGGTTCTCTGAAAACACAAGAAATCAAACCATATATCAGATATTAGTGTTTAAACCCAAGCGATGGATGCAAGTTTTTGTTTTTAAAGGTGGATGTTTCCGGTGGATACAGGACCTGGGACCCCAATAATTTGTATGTAGGATGATCTTACAAGAGTGCCAATCAATGCCGCCAGGTTTGAGAATAAGGTGGGATCCCTGGATGTAGTGCCTTGTGAATCACTGATCAAAGAGCGAGTAGCCACCAAGTTGAATGATTTGGTAGGATCCGCAGATGTAGTGGCCGATGAACCACTGATTCTTTATCATTTACCATTCATGTAAGGTAATCTTTGCACTCTCCAATTTACCACAGCAAAGCTATTTCATTTATAATCCACCCACTGGCAGGAGTATACTTAGTAGCAAGCCCAGGACTAGAAGCGCCTGTTACACTCCCTCCATAATCCCTCTAAAGTCATTAGGCCTAGCGGGCCAGAGTCATTCTCAAAGTGTTTGCCTGGCCTCCTTAATGTTAGTAAGGAAAAGTGAACTTAATAAATTTGGACAGACCCAACATTATAAATATATAATTTCTTCAACCAAACTCTGAAATTACCTCTTCTGACCAAAACATAAAAATATTTATAAGCTTATTGTGATAGAAACAAACTTACAGTTTGAAAATGTTAAAACTAAATTTATTTGAAAGTCCATGTGCACCTATACATTTCCATCCAATACCCACATTCTTGGGTATAATATGTTTGTAGGTGTACCTAAAGAAATTGTCTCTGACAATTTTCAAAGAAATTAAAAAATAGCTTTGGAGACGTCTTTCCCACTCTTATGCCTACACTATAGCACAACATCTACCAATTGTGCAAATTATTGCTGCAAAATGTCAAGATATATCTTTCCCTGGTCTTGTTGATAGTTCTAAAACCCACAGGCCTTGTACCTTATACAACACAAAATCATGGTTGTTTCCCTATATTTCTTACTGTATACAAGGATCTACAAAAAGCATGTTTTTTGTTCTTCTCTAAACATTTGTTTCTCAGGGTTCCACAAATTATTCAGAAGTATAGCAGTTTGAAAATCTTCTTCATTTTTCAAGCTCACATCTCATTGGGTGTCAGATTGATGCCCTAGACATCTTTTTTTTTCAAGAAGTTCTTTTCTTTCCTGCTCTATTCAACAACAACAAACTGGGAAACTTCAGGCCTGCTAGTGTCTGCAAAAACCTTCTTCAAGGCATGAACCTGTTAATAACCTACTAGACTATTTCTACTCATGCTGGAAATTGGATAACGTGATGGACATTTTGTCATGCCAGGTTACCTGTCACAAACCTACTCATGTTTTTCTATGTTGGGTTCCCTATCTGTTATGATCCTGGTCTGCTAACATGACTCATCTACACTCATTATTCATCTAGGAGCCTGCAATTCTATTGATGCCCTTCACATTTGTGAGTCCTAGTATGTCTGTAAAATATTCATCAATCTTTGACCTTCAACACCTAATTGTCGGTTCTCTCACAATCCCTTAATCATGCTTATCATTTCTCCCAATCTACTCATTGTGATTCCGTCGATCATCCTTAATGGGCTTGCTAGTCCTCATGGGCTTTCGAAGCCCAGACACTTTAAAACTAGAAAATAAAAATTGAGAAAGTGGTGCTCGCATGTTGGGTAGCCTTCCCCGAGCTTCCAAAGTTTTACATGATACAACATCATTAATACATGTCATATTTGTTTTTCTCTCAACATCTGTGTGTTTATCTATTATTGTGTATATGCACCCATATGAAATCCGACAGTTAATAGATGAGTTTTAGTCTTTAAGTTGTGAAAGTGTTGACTAACAAAAAATGTCATGTTATCATTAGGAAAATGCTAACACACTCAAAAAATATTTTTCACAGTGATTAGTTTAAGTAGAGTGTCAAAGAACATCTTTTGTTAGACATTAGACTTTCTACAATTGATATATCAAAGTCAAAAAATTAAAAAATACACCAAATTCAACCTGATGTGATCAAATGATTAAAACCAATACATAGGCACTGGAAATATTTAATAAAAATTTGTAACAGCTGACGGCCATCAAAGAAAACAACAAGAAAAGTTGCAAGTTACCTTTTGTTTCATCTCTTTGAGCATGTCTTCCAATCCTGTTCACTATGATCCAAGCATTTCCAGCTGCCTCTGAAATAAAATTAGTTTTCCAATGAGTCAGATAAAAGGCTTTCCCTGTCAATAAAAATGGTAAGGAAGATTGAAACATAAATCCAAAAAACTTTCATATTTTGTAAATTAATGTTCAATATGAATAAAAGTAATAATTATCAAACATTGCTACTCCATTATGGACTTGATCATTGGCCTAGCCAACACAGTTGTTTCTTTTGAGCATCCAATAACCTTATATATCCAAAAAAGTAGGATGGTATCATATTCTATCTCTTTTTTTTAATATTGCATGCATGAATCCTAGCCTTTAGGCTTTCACAAACATTATAAATGTAGATGGATATACCTTGATGTGCAGGACAATTCCTATAGTGTAAACTGTAGAACTGAAGACATTCAAATTTTCTAATACTGAACTAGGAGTGGTTGATATTTCATCATGAAATGCATATGCTATTATGCAATAAGTAGGCATTAAATGAATTAATAGTAAACCAAAAGAGTATTTCAACCATTTCCATAGCAGCTCTATTCAATTTTTTGAGATGTCATTGAATTGTTAAATGACTTAGGAAAATGTGACTACAATAAGATAATGGGATTGTAAAGTCAAGGTGGATTTATGGCCAACCAAATAGGTATCTAAGATGCAAATACACCCCCCCTCTACATGTGAATCAGACTTGTTGACATGCTAACTTTTCTTCCTATGAATCTGACACGCTCAGGACATGTGTCCCATGAATTAGACACGTGGGGCATAAAAAAAGTATTCCCAACAGAGATATAAAGAAGCATTTTGCTTGATTTCACACATAATTTTTTGCAAAAACCCTAATAGAGAAGGAGAACAGAGAATGAGATTGTTTGCATTTTGTACATCTACAGGTTGCCATTATTTTGATGTGTTTATCATTTCACAAACAGCAGTGTTCTTTTACAGTGATCTTACCCAAAAATGTACATATTTATGTCTATATAATTGTATTTTATTCTGTAATTTTAAAAAATTATTATCTATATAAATATATAAATAATTTGTTCGTGTCCCCTATTGTCCCATTGCAGGGGTCTACATGTCCTGTATCGGATACTCAATCCCTATATTGTATTTATCAGGTAACGTAGATAGTAGTAGTCCTAGTGTGGACATTTTGCAACGTACTCAAGCAAAAGCTAAGCCATTGGTATACTCAATATTGTCTTGATGATGGATAACTTGTATAGCATCTTCCAGTAACAGTGTCTTACATAACTTAAGCCAATTGATGGTAACCAACTCACCACGTTATGTATCGCATATACCAATATAATCTTGAAGATCAAAGCAAAAAAGAAAGACCTTACAACCAAAATGATGGTGTAACGATAATATTGAATAGGCTCCAACTTGTGAAGATGTGTTGTTTGAATCAAAGCTTGTCCAAGCATTAACATACTTTCTCACCATCCTCAGATTGATTTGGGACTTAATGTTTTCCATCCATTTCTTTGTATTTGGCCTGTGTTTTTCATAGAGCATCCCTGAATTTAGCATCAACTTTGTCTATGTGCTCAAAGTTTTCTGCAGGTACATTCATGCATCAACCTTTAAGCAATCTTCCATCAAAGTCATATCCTTCATCAATTTAACCCTCAGCATCACTATATTTATCCAAGGAGGCTACAATACATGTGATCTAAGTACCAAACCATTGCCAGAGTGCTCATATTTCATTTTTATTGCCTTTCATAGTCCACAAATTGCATAGAAGTAGCTTAGATTGAAAAAATACATGTTGATTATCCCTAGAACTCAGATTTGGAGGATTTAATGTCATTGCATCTTGCTACTTTACCAACAGAAATAGAATTAGGGGAGGCTCTATCATAACCCATATTTCTATTTGACCTGGCCCCAACCTCACAAAAGCATGTTTTATGCTGCCGACTCTTAGTTACAATTCGGATGCTATTCAACTTACATGAGTGGCTTGCAAATATTTTGATAAATAATCTTTCTTTACCTGTTCATCTTACTTCATGCCCGTAATATTTGTTCAGACACCTTTTGTAATCCTATGTTTCCTCTCAAATGATTTTTGTGCCAACAATCCATAATTGTCGAAGCAACATGCCCCATTTGAATTATATTTTATAATATTTGGAGAATAATTGCATATAAAGCATTGTACTTCCCCTCTGTTTCCATTTCATTCTAATACTTTATTTAGGTGCCATCTTTTCCATTTATTTAGTATGCTCAGTTATGATTTAGCAACATGTTGCATGGCTCAATATTACTTGTAAAGTTATATATGGGATGTGAATGGGACTCTTAAAATAAAGATAAACTAGATTAAAAGTAGTTTCTATCGAAAAAAGATACATTCACAAGTTGAAGGGGCATTTCAAGTAATTTGGGGTGGGGGCAGTTTGAGGAAGCATTTGATACTTCATATTGGAAAAGAGCATGCAACATGCATCTGCAGTGGAAAAATAATAAACATTAAGATGAGCCACTATGTGGTTGTTCATTTTAAATGCTGATACAATCACAACAACTTCTCAATTTCTATAATTCATATTTATTCAGTTATTTTAAAATGTGAGACAATATGTACTCGAGTGAGTCTGGGTTGTGTTAGAAGCAACTTTAATTTTATACTACTTCTACTGATGTACTTGAATCATAATCTAAACACTATGTTTCTTGAATCTCCTCATTGTTCCCCAATTATACTATCTCTACACATATGAAATCATATGCCACCATTGGCAAGGGATTTATTTCATATAGAATTATTCACATCACAAATTCATTTCTTTGAGCTTGACAATCAGTTGGGTAGCCTTAATAATAATAATAATAATAATAATAATCTATTTTTAAGGTCACAGCTTGGCAAGACACCAAATTAGTGTATGGGACAGTGCAATGATTTGGCTGTGAAAGTCTACAAAGTTGTACATATCCTACCCCCCTCTAGATTTAAACCTATGACCTCCTATGAGGAAATACAAGTTCTTAACCATTAGGAACACTCAAATTGTACTACCAGTTTAGACCTCTTTTTATATGGCTGATTATTTATCTTAATAAAAAATTAAATTGTAACATGAATTTGAGATAGGTTGCTATTAAATTTTACCTGTTTAAGTACCAACACAACTGTTATATTTTCTGCATTGACTGCAGGTTGAAGGATGGGTAAAGAAAATAAATACAGGGCCAAGTACTGCTAAGGATGATGTAGGTGAAGAAGAAATCCATAATCGCCCTAGAAGGTGAGATCGTCTACCTACACAATTTCAATAGTTTTACGGGTTCGAGCTCTTTATTTGAAACCACAAGATTTCATATTTGTTCTCTTTTGAAGGTTGGGATTAGGAGCAAAGTTTTTTCCTCACTCAAATTTTTCAGCTACCTTGAACCCGGTTGAGAAGAAGTTGTGTGCAAAACTTAATTCTGCAAAACAATAGTTTAATCTAGGCACTGAGGAGGCATGTTCAAGTGACAAAGACATTAAAGAATACAAATGCAAAGATACTAATGTTGATGATATAGATAGTGATGATTTAGACAGCAGGGCAAATGCATTCAGCAGGAAATAGTCAAAGCATTTATCCAACTCATTGACCAAATGTCATACATAGTCATTCTCTTACCATCCCATTATTGAACAAAATTACGTCATCAATGAATAACAAAAATTATGTAGCAACACACACATCCTCAATTAGATTCTACAACTATTTCTTAAACACATCCCTTATTCTTTGTCCATATCAAATTTAGGTTATTAGGTATGCATCAATGCATTATGTTGTTCTCTAAGACTCTTTTGCAGAGCACTTTAATAGATTGCGTAACTGTTTACGATATTTTGTTTCCTGAGGATGGTATATTTTTGTGTTTATTAGTGTGTTTGAAAAATTAAATTGGATTTTAACCTTGAATGTCTTTGGATCTTATTGTCTTTTATTAGAATTACAAATTATCAAATATATGTGTTAATATTGCTCCTCTTCGGGATACTTGAAGGGTGCTAGCTCAATGGAAGAGCGCCCGTTTTACAAGCAGGAGGTTGGTGGTTCGATTCCTCCATTCCCTAATGATATTGAAATGTATTTATAAAGGTAAAAAATGTAGTAGTGCAAGATGGACGCAATATTAGATGCAACACTGAATGCAAAACAATATGTAAAAGTGGACGTCACACCAAACACAAAAGTGGATGCAAAATTCGACCTTATGTCAGACGCAAATATGGACACAAAAATGGATGTCACATGGCGCAAAATTGGATGCAAAAAGAGAATCAACACTAAATACAATTAATGACTCAAAACTAGATGCAATACTTGGTCCAAAACTAAATGCAAAAGTGGACTCCTAACTAGACATTAAATTGGACATTAAATTGAGCACAAAATATGGTGTATCAATGGACATAAAAATAGGTGTAACACTAGGTGCAAAAATGGAAGGAACACTCAAAAAAAAACTTAAAATGAGACGCAATACTGGATGTAAGATGGGACAAAACATTGGATGTAAAACTAGATGTAATATTGAAAGCAAGATGGGATGCAACATTGGACACAAAACTAAATGCAATATTAGATACAAACATGACTGCAAAACTAGGCACAACACTAGGCGCAACACTGAGTGCAACATTGGGCTCAAACATATATGCAAAAAAAGACATCAACCGGGATGCAACACTAGGTGCAAACCTAGATGCAAAATACGACGTAAAATGAGATGAAACATTAGGCACAAACATGGATACAAAAAAAAATGTAAAACAAGATGCAAAATTAGATGCAAATGGGGATGCAACATTATAAGTAAAATTGAATGCAAAACTAGACACAACATTGGGCTGAAAATTGGATGCAATCCTAGATGCAACGTTAGATGCAGAATTGGACACATAATTTTATGCAAAACATGGTGCAAAATTGGGTGCAAGACTCAATGAAAAACTAGGAGCAAAATAATACGCAAAATTGGATGCAAAATTGAGCATGAAACTGGGTGCAAACAAGGATGTAACAAAGGACGCAAAAAACGATGCAATAGAAGTTGCAAAATTGGGCAGAAATAAAGGCATAACAAAAGATGCAAAAAATTGGGCACAAAAATAGAGGCAAAAATGGATGTTAAAAAGGACAGAAAAAAAGATGCAATAGACGGCATTTTATGAAAATGTACAATAGCGCCAGGTTTAGCGCTAGATTGTTCACCACAATTGGGAAGAAATTACACTAAAATCCAGCGCTAAATTCAATGCTAAATCCAGTTTTTGTTGTAGTGGATCAATTAGAATAATATGTTTGGTCAAAGGAAAAGGACTGGTCGATGAGAAGTTGATAGAACACCCAAAGCTCAAAGAGTAATCCACCAAGTTGACCAATTCAAGACAAGTGTAACATAATAACTGAAAGTGGTTAGGAAGTTATGGATTTTAATTAATGAGAAGTTGGTTGCATTACATATATAAATAAGACGAAATGGTTGTGAAGCATGATCATGGCATGATGTAATGAAGTGTGATATGTGGTCTAGAAAGCCACGTTTCTAACACCTATATTTGAGTGTTTGATTAATATACAAGTGAGAGAAAATTGGTTTGTTGGTTTTCCTCGGGAGAGGGTTTTTATGTTTAATGCATTGATGTGTTGTGTGACATTGTCTTTTGTTTATTGTGTTTAACTATAAGGGGAAGTTTGCACACCTATTGTAATCGGAATTTAGAACCAACATGTAGAAACCATGTCTATTATCACATTTCTCTAGAGCTGCAACAAGCAATGAACCTTGAGGTCCACATGTGTCACTTATGGCAGGAATTGTGTTGGTTACAAAATAATTTTCCAAGAAATTTCCATCATTGTGTCCCATAAGAGATAAAAATGAGAGGTAAGCAATGATCCTAGCATGAATTGTAGCATTTACATGTGCAACTTTGACTAATGGTATATTTTCCCTAATAATGTATCTTACAAAAAATGAACTTAAGATGGGTGAACTTGTCAATTAATGAGTATTCCAAAACATGGAATCGACTCACATATTGTGTAAAACATTGAGTGAATATCATATGGTGATTGCAAGTTGTTGAATAAATTTTTAAGAAGCATACTTGCTATTGTTGATGAATTCACTTAGGTTTATTAAAATTTTGTCTCAACAAATCTTATTCTCCAAGAAGAAGACATAGGCCCAATCCTTATGTGATTCTTACATCTAGCAATAAATATTATTGGATAGGAGATCTGCCTCTATAGAGTGTGGGATGAATGTAGAAGATGGGGTGCAGTGAGCACTAAGAAGAAAACACGCACTACGTACCATATTCATATACGCAAATTAACTAATCATATTAATTAATATAATATAATTTTACAATACATAAATTTTTAAATATTTAAAAATGTATAAATATATATTTATTTTAATTATATATATATATATATATCAAAATATTTAAATTAAAATATATGGTTGTTTAGATAAATGCCTCCGTTGGTTTAAGGTTCATGATTGTCTCCCGTCTAGGGTTTTGATTTTTCCAATCTTATGTGTATTCTTGGAGATTGAAAAAAATTGGGCAACATTTCTGCTTTCCCGGCACACATTTCAAAAATAAACTGGCAGCAGAAACGCTATCGGTTGATAGAAATATTTATAAAAAATTATAAATTTAATGTTTAAATTTAACAAATTTAAATTAAAATTTTATAAAAGATTACTAATTTGTATCGGATCTAGGGTTGATTAATTAGTTCTATGGTTCATTTAAGTTTTGTTTAGTTGGTGTCTTATGGATTTTTTTCAATCCTCCATGTATTCTCGAAGGATTGAAAAAATTTGGGCAGCATTTCTGCTTGCTCAACACACATTTCAAAATTAAACTGGAAGCATAAACGCTACTGGTTGACAAAATATATATGAAACAAAAAACATAAATTTTAAATAAATAACAAATTTAAATTACAATTTTATAAATTTCGACAACATTTCTGCTTGTTGACACACATTTCAAACATATTTAATAAAAAAAAATAATCTAAAAACATGTATAACAAAGATTTTTAAAAATTTTAATCTAAAATTTTTAAACTTTTAAAATAATGTAAAATTCGATTTAAATTTCAAAAACCTAGTTTAAGATGTTACCTCTCTGCTCTGACTCCATCGTGGTGAAAGGTAGGTAGGTTTTCGTTGTTTTCTTTGTGGCTCCACCTTCGTGGGTTGTGCTGTAGCTCAGTCGAGGTCTGTGGAGAAAATGCTAAAAAGAGGCCACAGGTCCCTGCGGCTGTTTTTATAATTTTTTTTGCACAGGGGCCTTGATCGAGGTATGTAGCTCGATCGAGGTCCTAACACCTTGATCGAGGTTTTCTCAAAACCCTCAATCAAGTTTCTACTGAACCCTCAATTGAGGGTTTAGCAGAAGCTCGATCGAGGGTGAGAAAACCTCGATCGAGCGTTTATTAAACCCTTGACCGAGGTGTTAAGACCTCAATCGAGGGTTTAAAAATTACTCGATCGAGGTACATTTTTTTTGTTTTTGCCGAACGCGCCTTGCCAAAAAGTGTAACCCAACTCCATGGATGCACCCTTAGAAGTGGTTGGAAGTGGTTATAAAACAAAGACACAACAACCATGAGAATATAAAGAAACCTAATCCTAACTTGAGAACTATCTAAAGAAAATTGCCAGTAAAGAATATCAAATATGCTGAATTTTAAGCATATTCTCTTTCTAAATTATCCAAAGCATATACTTTGTTTGCCTCACCCTCTTCTAGTGGGAAAAACACAATTTATGAACGAATGAGTCACCTAGACAATGAACTTCACAAAACATCAAAATCATGCTTAAATCCCATCACAAAAGAAACCATGAAAAATGTAGCCTCATTTCCTCTCTCTTCAATGCCACAAACCACAAATAGCATAGCCTCGTTTCTCCTGTACTCACCAGACCACAAATAGGGTGACCTCAATGTAAGTGGAAAATAGATTTGTTTGGGAGACGGCATGTTGGCAGCACTCACCTAGAAATGGAATGTCGGATTGGAAAGAGAGGTCATCAGTAAATCCCGGGGAGTAAGTTATACTCTGGATGCTCGAGCATCAAGCCAAACGTTGTGAGACTCCACTCGACAGCTTGGTGCAAATCGTCGAAAGTATAGCTTACAACTGGATTAACAATATCATATTTAAAGAACCACGATAATGAAAGATGGGACATTGACATCACATTACACAGTTGGTTATTTGATTTCAAATTTAGTACTTGGGTTACAGTGTGTGAGCATTAATAGTATCTAGCGCATGCTGAGTCTATGGCTAGGTTGTTCTTGTATGCAGAGAATAGCCATTAAGAAAATATGCATCGCCTCCTCCATAGAGAATTTTTCCAGCTTCACATCTATAATCTTCGTGAGTCCTCGTCTATCAAATTTGGTAACCTTCATAACTATGGCTACCCAACAATCAATAACAACAAAGAAGAGGAAAGGTCCCAGCGCTAAGAGGACACACTTCAAATAAACTTGACCTCACGACCTATTGAAATGAGAAGTGCAGTTGAGCAGGTTTGGTCTGTACACGTATCAATTTCCCATAAAATATGTTGGATCCCAATACAAAACAGACTACCCGCTGGCACAATGAACCAAGGAGATCAAATTTTCAATATATGAAAACATAAAGATAATCGATTGTTCAACAGAGTATTTGATGATCACTTACAAAGTTGAGAAGAATAACTAGGAAAAAATTGTAATCAGTATTATGGATGCTCAATCAGGACACATCTTTTACATCCTCTTTTGCTGTTACGGGCTCCGATTTTATGTGTTCCGCCATTTCCCAACATCACTTTGAACTAAATAGATTGATTTTGGAAATAAATTGGAGGGAAAACAAATGCAGTGCTTGCACTATTTGAATTTGAAACCGACTGGACAGTCCCATTATATTTGATTTCCCAGCCATCCCACAACTCCGTGGATATTACTCACCCTCCTGTCACCTCTGCCACTGCGCTAGAGAACAACTCATAAGGTTTCGAGGGCATGTGGGAAATCGGCCTCCATGGAATGCCTGATGCCATCTATTGCATTCCCCATGGCATCCATCTCTCGGTATGTGGATCGATGGATATGCATACACTCAAGGGAGAGGACCAGCGCCGATGAGGAAACAGAAGCAGGCTTAACGACACTGCTGTGGGGCCGAAGATGACACGTAGACCCGACCGTCCAAGAATCTGTAATCGGGATAAGCTCCGCTAGTCGATAGTCCTGATTGGAAACTTATTTAACCATCAAACTTTTAGCTTTTCTCGAGGCAAGTCTAGGTTCTCCAAGCAAGTGCAGGAGGGAGGGTCGCTTTTCTTAAGGTAAGTGCCAAAGGGAAAGCCATCAGATGAGAGCATCCAACAACCCTCTCACACTTTCCTCACAAAAAGCAAGAACTGTGATACTTAAATAAGTTTGGCCCGCGGTTTTTGATGGGCGAAGGATTTCCCTAGTATCATGAGAACCGATTATGCCATCATTGTTCAAAATCAGAGCACAAATCCAAACGATTGAAAACCAAATAGCCATATTGTTGGAAATCCCTATGTTTACACCCGGATCCATTTTCCCAATAGATGATCAAAATTTAAAGTGGAGAGGGCACCTTAGTATCAGTGCAATATGTTCCACATCCCAGTGAGCGAGATCCACTTGCCTTGTATTGTTATATACGTGTCGCGGGAAGCACACCAGGTAATGCATTGGGGTTCCTCATACTGCTAGACGGAATGTTATGGTGATTAATTAGATCTACCATGTCATGTCCCATCCCTCATCTCGATGATGGAGAGGACGCGGCCTACACACTGCTGCTGTCAAACGGGAAAAATAGCCCCATGACCATTAAACATAATAATTAAAATGCATTGAACATAAACATCTACACAGATGCATAATGCATTCTACAACGGTAGAAAAATTCATTCATTCCAATATGTTCATTTTAATTCGTAAAACAAATAGTTTGCAGAGATTAAGAACAAGAATACTTATCTTGAAATGAAGTTTGCCCGCAACTAACTATGTCGCTGTAACGTTCCACCCAACCATAGGCAAGTGTGATCATCGATCTCTCAGCAACACTGCCACCCCCGAGCAAGGCATGATTCCACAGGGAACTAAGGAACACCAAACTTACAAACAGCCTAACACATATCAAAACCGAGCCAAGCCAAAACTACATTTGTGTTTATTAGGCTGCTAGGAGAACAAGCCAATAGCATACAGGTTCCTTGGACTTACTCAGCCAAGCAAACACCAGGATGCACTTAACAACAAAATACAATTGTTGGGAAGGAAGGAAAAGTGTTCTTCAACCAAAAATGAATTGGTAATATGGAGAAAAACACCCTGGGAACCAAAAAACAATTTCAGCAAATGTTCTTGGTCATTATGGGAGCAAACTCGACCACCATAAACCACCAAATCATAAATCTAAACTCAGAAAACGTTTCAGGGCATAGCAGGTGAAAAAATGACCTCCATTCACCCACAAATTGGGAAATTGTAGCTCCCTAACCACTCAAGAACACAAAACGAAATTTATGGGCATGGAACAATGAGGAAATATCAAAAAATCGTGGGGGAAAACTCCCAGCAAGATCAGTTGCATGAGGAAGACCAAAAACGACATCTTGAAACCCCCAAAATGTGAATCATTGTTGCGCATTCACTCAACAAAACAACAACAGGATTTCCCAGCCATGGAAATGAGGAGAACCACATCAAAAATGCCTAGGGGGGATCCCAACCAATGAGCATTTCCAAATCGAATTCCCATCCATGGAAAAAATGAAGAAAAATAGTAAAAACACGAGGGAGAATACCCCATCTTTCTCTAGCTGTGTGAGGAATCAAACACATGGGTGAATAATATGGCTTGGGAAGGCATTTCCAAGCATCTACTTTCTTAAGAAGCCAAAAACACGTTTTCCCAAAAATTGGTGACTTCCCAAACTCGAATTTGACCTCCATACCTTTCCCATCCCAAAGCAATAACTTCCTTCACCAACTTTAGATGACTAGGAATAAAAGACAAAAAGGGTGGTTGACAATTTTATGGGTTTACCCTTTGACATTTGGCTTTTCCCCATTGGCTCAAGGGCTTGAATGTTTTCCTTCCTTATTCTTTGTGAAATCATGCCCCCATCTCTTTAACGTTGCGGTACATAGCTAGTTGTGGTATTTTATAAATTTGCATTTTACATGATGTCTCAAAATATATTGTGCCTAGCTAGCACATAAATTATCGGTATCGATTTTAATCATCGAAACATAAAACACTAAATCCATGGTGGGGCCTTTGCCTTGAGCTCCACACCACGATTTAATACAATATTTACATCATATGCAATTCAATACCATGGGGTCAAAACCAGGGTGTTACATACCAATAAAACATTCACATGGGTTTGTGTTTTAAGTCGAATTAGGGAAAAAATGTTATTTAACACTCCGCACACACCGTTATTTATTAGTGTTATTTCTAGTGAAATACAATAATGGTTCTTTCCGTAATGTGTTTTATTTGTGCAGAGAAGATAGCTATTTTAACAAATTTTATCTTGTGGTCAAATGAAATATTCATTTGTTTGATAGGCAATGTCAGCACATTCACTGAATTTTCTTTCTTTAGGCCTACGATAGTTAGCAGGGTAGAAAGATAACTGTTACTATTGGTTGAGCCTCTGAAAAAAATACTATGATTGTGAGATTGGCATTGTGAAATCGGAGTTCAAACCTCTTGACGCATATTTACAAATCAGCCAGTTTTTTGTTTTTGTTTTCTTTGTTTTTTAATACTAGGGGAACTGGTAACATCATCCCGTAAGCATGGGATACATGTAAGCTCGGGTGTGATTTGAACTTGTGACTTCTTTTACAACATATCAAGCGAATCGTCAATGAACCACATCTGTGCAGGTCAAATTAGCCAATTTTTATATGAATCTATGGAGGTGAGTTTTTATATGAATCTATGGAGGTGCGGGAGCAGAAAAATTGAAGCTGCGTGATATTAAAAAATGGTTTAAGATATTGCACTATTGGTGCCATAATTGGAATTATGGAAACCCACTTACATTAGCACACCATCTACATAGTTTGTGGCTCCACATACATAGTTTGTGGCTCAATCAAATCCATAAGGATCAAATAATTGAGAGATTGTTCTGAAATGGAAGACAATTTGGAAAAAGAAAATTATTCCTCATATTATTTTGGTTAAACTGGTTCAAGTGTGAGTTAGACATACCTAGCTACATGATCTCATTGGAATTCTCCTTGTTATCCATTTATCAATTATAAGTTATTTTTGTTGATTATCCATTCATCAATAATCAATTATCCATTGATCAACTAACTATCCACTAACCAATTTTGAATGACTACCATAAAATCAATCTAGATAATACACTTATCCCACCCCAAACTTCAAATAAAAACTTATATCCACTTAAATATTCTTTTTCTTTATTTTGATTAGTTCACAGCCAAAATGAATATATTTTCCCTCATATTCTCGATCTCGGTTACCTATCACTTCCGTCGAAAACGACATCTCGCAATGATTAGTGTATTGTAAAAAGTTTTCAATTCTGTAACACGCAACTAATGAACACATGTTCAAAGACATTTTCTGGTCATACTTTTGGGATTATGGAATTTAACCAAAATTGGAAATTTCAGGTTAATTACTGAATTTATTTATATATTAAAAAGCATACGCATATGGGAAAGTTTATAATGGTGGGAGCTACAACCTACAAGATATCAAACCCCCACATGTGCATGATGACATGTCTATGCCGGTCCCATTTCTTATTTCTACCGAAGAAAATAATTAATAAGGGAATAGCCTATCGACCTGACCATTTGCACCAATCCAACGACCAGCAGAGCATTTTGGCATGTGCAGTGCTCTGCTGGTCATCGGATTGGTGCAAATGGTCAGGTTGATAGGTTATTCCATTAATAAGTATTAGCTGGCATTTCTACCCAAAAGTAAATTAAGATAGGTTTTAACTTTGAAGGACATTGAATTTGGTAATGAATAACTCTTCAATATGGATGGTTTTCTTTTGCTTTGATTTGAAAGGTATGTTGGTCTAATTTTTAAAAATGGTGATAAAATAATTTATCAAATTATAACATTATTATTATTAAAAAAAATTCTTAAATTGTTCATAATTATAAACACAAATATTAGTTTATGGTTAGAAAGTCACTTTTAAAGTTATCATAGAGTATCTAAATAATAAAATCAATCAATCTTTCTTTGGTTCTTTTATTGAAATTAGGAAATATTTTGACATATTAACTAAAAAAATTATAATGTAAAAAGTTGGAAGATCTAAAGGTTTGTATTGCATTTAAAGCACTTTCCTTTTACAATAGCTTTAATTCCTTCCAAACCATCACATAGATTGCCACAAATTTCTCCACATAAGCATGGACAAGAATGTACACACATTTTAGGGATACACACACTAATGACACCACCACCACATAGATGGCCACAAATTTATCCAAATAAGCATTGACAAGAATGCACATACTAATGTCAATTGCATCTTCCAAAACACTAGTGCATTACTTTAATAAATAAATAAAAAATTAGTAATTTGTTATCACTTTTTACCCCAACATTAGTTTTACAAGTTCTGTAGCTTCTTGAAAAGGTCTTGAAGGGATCTACATGATGTTCATTTATTATCTTTTTATGTTTATATATAATTATCTGTTTATTTTGAAAAAGAGTAGAAATAAATGTTTAGGGCATGATTGATACCTCAAACCACCACATGGTCCCTCTAGCAGTTGATATTTAGTTGTAGTCAATGCTAACTTTGGTGCTCTTAGGAGTTTTTATACATGAGGGATAGGTTTTGACTTGACCATTGTAAGGGGAGGAAAATAGGGGAAGTAGGCTCCAAATGAAACATCTAGGGATCATGGGCCATGAATAAGGATTCAAATTATGACACAGGTCCGAAGGAGAAGTTTGTTCTCTAGTTGGTGTATGGTTTCTACTCTAATTCCTTAGATAGTAGGGATGTGTCTCAAGGCCTTAATAATGGGAATACAAGGAAAATAATGCCCTTAGGCCCTATGAGAACTGTCCAGGGACCAAGGGCCATGGTCAAGGCTTCAAACACAAAATATGCATTATATAGGAGATCATTATCCTCCAAGCGGGATATGGGTGGGAATATGAGGTTTTGTGCTTTGGGATGGTTCTTAGACCATGATTGTGAAAGAAATTGAGGGACTGATGCCCTAATATATGATTATTGAGTTAATGGATCATGATTAAGGCCATGAACCAGAACATACACCTTTTAAAATAGATCTTTGGCAAGCATGATGGATATGGGCACAATCAAGAGTTTTCCATAGTGGGATGGGTCTCAAGGCCTTGATCATAGTCACAAGAGAAATGCACATTAGAGGAAATTTTAATTTAAAACGGGCCTTCCAAAAGTAATACAAATTCCATGTCATCATGTATTAGCCAATCAAAATGCTTTAAAATTCAAAAAGGGAGCACCTCTTAAACAATATTTTAATATAAATTTGGGGATAGGTATCATAAAAAAACTACCTTTTTTTGTTCGTATTTTCCACATATCTCCCTGTGTTTTTACTCAAATTTCGATCGAGAGAGCTCATCCAATGAGTACCCACTTGGCATACTTTTGGCAGGCCCTGCTACCCCAAAAACAAGAAATACCTGAAAAAACGTGATGATGAATGTCATCATCACGTTGTTTCAAGTATTTCCTAATTTTGGGGTAGATGGGCCTATCAAAAGTATGCCAAGTGGGTACTCATTGGATGCATAATTTAATTCCACATCCAATGAGCTCTCCTGATTGAAATTTGAGTAAAAACACAGGGAGATATGTAAAAAATACGAACAAAAACGTAGTTTTTTCTTTTCTTCCTCCAAAATATTATTTTATTAATTTTCCTTAGGAGGCCCATTTTGAGTTGAAATTTCCTCTAATGACAACCTTACACCATAAATGAATACTTAAGTCTCATTGATCATAAACATGACTTAAAACAACAACATATCCCTTTAGAGGTGATCTTTGTCCTCTAAGTGGAATATGGGTAGCATTATGAAGTCTTGTGCACTAGGGATGGGTGCCTTAAGTCATTGATAATGTTCAACAGAGGAAAACAAGGAACTTGGGTCCTTGATGAATCCTTCAAGGATCAAGGGCCATAAAGAATTTCATAAAACGCTATTGGAAATTCTAAGCCAGTGCTCACAAAGTTTGTTTCCCTAGATTGAAAGACTCAAACTAGAAAAAAAAACCTACTAGATAAAGAAGCTTTCCCTAGGATTGAATAAACTACTTGAATTAACTGCTCTCCTCACCTTACACATGTTGTAAAGGTATGAACCTTGATGTGCTTGAATGAAGCAAAGATCCTGCAATAGACACAACAAAAACAAACCAAGTGTGAGTAACAAGATGGTTTATAAGTCAGGGATGATTTTAGGGGCGAATTTTAGCCCAGTGGGCTATTTTTCCATGTTTTTCTCCCAAAAAAGATTCACAATTTTGCATTTTTTGAAGCCCGGTTTTGCCCAATTTTGATGGGGTAAACGTTTTTCACCCTAAAAATCACCAAATTATTATATAAACGATATAAAATCCTTGGAAATTAAAATATTTTTTGAAAAATATCGCCAATCATTGTAGAGTTGTCATTTTAAGAATTGGTAATATTCACCAACATTTATACACTTTTAAATCATCCCTTAAAATCATCCCTGTTTATAATCCTATGTAAAAGACCAAGGAGTTAAAGAATAAACAAAGCATAATAACCAGACATACAATGTTTATGGGAAACAAACTATATTTGCATTAAAATATAAATAAGGAGAGTATACAACCAATTCCTTTGTGTTGAGAACTCTTTTCAATGGGGTCTTGACTTAAAGCTTTCAACTGGCCTACTAATCACTCAAGAGTTTGAAAGAATTTGGATAGAATTTAGATGCTATCACACATTCTTCCTCCCTTTTCCCATGAGAGGTGAGCTAGTATATAAAGGCTTCAAGGGATAAAGTAGGTTGAGGATTCTATGGGAGAGGTGGAGGGATAATCCTAGGATTGGGGATCTTGAGTTCCACCTGTCCTAATTAAAAGGGATGAGGCTCCATGAAGGCCACCTTCGAGAAGCTTCTTGAACCTCTCTTTGTTTCCTTCATAATTCGAGCATTGCGCCTTGTCTAATGAAAAAATGTGGTTCTAAGGGTGCACCGCTACTTGTAAGTGAGCAGCAGGAGGAAGGACCGGTCTTTGTAAATGGAGAAAAAAAAATTCTTGGATAGGTATCGCTGGTTGCACAAACGTAAAGTGCGGTGGTGGCTTAAACTAATGATTTACTCTTCCCAACTCATTTTCAACTCCAATATTTGAGGAATTTAAGGAAAATAATGTGATACTTATCCTGTAACATGGTGTGGAGTAGAATTAGGTGTAAGAGAATGCCCTCCAAAACATGAGGCTAGATGGAAATTATAGGAAAAAGGATTTGTAAGAAGAAGTTATCACTTTGAGGAAACAGTCCAAAGATAAGAACTCATCAACCACCAAGTTCATTCTAGAGAACATTTACACTTTGAGACATATTCATATGACTCACAACATGGATGCCGATCAATACAATGCAGATCAATGTGAGATCTAAAGAGTCATGGATACTAAGATACAACGCAGATCCATGAAGAGAAAACAATTTTAGATATAGCTACCATTCATATAATGTAGATCTATGCCATACTGATGCAAATCTGATCATAGCCATTTGTCTCATCTTCAAAAAAGTACGATCCTATCCATGCGAATAAATGTCTAGAAGTCGAACATGGTAGAAACCACTTGATTATCGGTCAATGATTAAAACCGTTAACAAGTGCAAGAGATATCACCATTGATGTTAATGATTCCCAAGGTACCCGAGTACATTCTTCCGAATGTGAATAGATGGACTCACGTCGAACACTCAGTTGAATCTTTCGATCAAAGGTCAATGACGGTAAACCTATTATCGAAAGCGAGAACATATGTCATTGAGGCATACAGATCTCAAGGTACCAAGTTGTTTCTAAGAGTAATTCCTGGAAGGTCTGCTGAACTCAATAGGAATAATCTCGTCGAAGGAGGGTCATGATGAAACCCACATCAACGATATGAAACTTGGAACAAAGTTCTAGAATTTGAGTATAAAGTAACTATATGATTGACTTGAAGGTAACTGACACAACATGCATTAGAGGAAATTTCAACGCAAAATGGGCAGGGATGATTTTAAGGAACCATACTTATTTAAACGTGTATAAATGTTGGTGAATCTTAGCAATTCTTAAAACACCAACTATAAAACGTTTGGCGATGTTTTTGAAAAAATATTTTAATTTCCAAGTATTTTATAGCGTTTATATAATAATCTAGCAATTTTTAGGGTGAAAAAAGTTTACCCCATCAAAATTGGGCGAAACAGAGCTTCAAAAAATGCAAAATGACGAATCGTTTTTTGGAGAAAAACCCCTAAAAATAGCCCATGGGATAAATTTCGCCCCTAAAATTATCCCTGAAAATGGGCCTTCTAAAAGGAAATCAACAAATATATAAAATAATTCCATGTAGATAATTTTTTAATATATTAATTTTGCTTTTCAATTTTATCGAAAGTGCCCAGAATTAATTCACTTTTATCAAAGCTTCCCAAAATATTTATTTCATATTAAAATAAAATTTATGAAAACGAACTTCGATGAAATGTTTGACCCAGAAGTAATTATAGAAATACATAAAATAAGGAAAGAGATGTAATACATAATTGCATCTAAAATTAGTTATTTTAAGGACCAAGATTAATAAATAGTTTGACCCCAAAATAATAATCCAAATTGCATAAAACAAGGATATAAATTTAATATCTAAAAAGTAGTTATTTAGTTATTTTATTAAACTTATAGAAATATAAAAAATATTACAAAACAATATATAGTATTATATATAACCCAAAAATTACTATTATAATATTAAACCTATCTTATTATTAAAAAATTTATACAATATTACACGATCATATTATTAAAAAAATGCTATATATTAAATATGCCCAAATTTATATTTTATTAAGTGCGTCATATAATTTAAAAAATATAGAATATTATATGATAATAATTTTAAACATACAGGTTTATTAATTCAACATTTTTATTTAAATTTGATTTATAAATTTAATCTAAATTATTAAAATTTTATTTAAATTTTCACAAAAACAATATATATATATATATATATATATATATATTAAAAAACAATTAAAAAAAAATATAATATATTATATTCATATTATTACTAAATTTAAAAATTATGTTAAATTTGACGCTAGCCAAATGTAAAAAGATTGTAAATATTGTAAAGTTTAATGAACCGTTCGTTCAGTTCATCTGGCTAGAGAGTTCCTTTGGCAAGAAATTCATTTAGTCTTCCTCAAGACCCTGTCCGACATCCACCATAAGAGCTTTAAAAAAATTGGCATCCGCCATAAGAGATTTATAAAATTTGGGGTTATGCTAAATTTGATGCTAAAATATATATTGGAAAAATGTAAAAACTTTGTAAAGTTTAATGAACGGTTCTTCATCTGGAAGTTCCTGGAAATTCATTCAATCTTTGTCTAACCCTGTCCCACATTCGTCATAGGAGCTAAACAAAAATTGGTGATTGCTGGAAACTTGCGGGCTCCACTGGATACCTTTGCTGGATCCTCGGCCATTGAGGGCAAGAATGGGCACGAATCGAAAATGGAAACCGTCAGCTAGATTCTTGGCACGAATAAAAAATGGAAATCCTTTGATTTTAGAGGTTGCTTGGCATGAATCAGCTGGAAACCCTCGGATTCCACAGGTAGATGTTCATTTTTTTTCCAAATTATTCTATTTAAACTTTCATTTTCCCTCTTAGAGAAGTTTACATTGAATTGTGAACTTGTTTGACTGATGCTTGGTCACCATGGAAAGATCTGAGATTAAGCTACTATGCACTCTGTGAATATGGAAAAGATCCTTCGTCTGTAGTAACTGGCTAGGAGATTCGTAGCTGACATAGGGGATTGGTATATCACCAAGCGAGGTGTCTACAATCAATTGTACAAATCGAAGAAGGCTCCACATATCCTACCACACTATGTACCCGACAAGCTGGTCCTATAGGATATTTCTTATCAAAGGGTAAATGGGATGGCATCATTATGGAAGAAGAAGAAAACGCATGGTTGGATTTGCTTGGAGGCACTTTTAATGCTTCTTGGTACTTGCTTTTGTATTATGGTTTTTGATGTTCTATTTCTATGTGCAATCTTTGGAAATTTGGTTCAACTCGATAATTTTTGTTTGTAATTATGTTTTCTTTGACTTGTTATAGGTTTCTAACATACAAGACTTGTGTGCAAAGTTGGAGTATGTAGAGAACTAACTTCACGAGAGGATCAAACTTATAGAGCAAGGATTAAAAGACTGTTCTACAAAACTTCATCAATTGGAGGTAATTAAATATCATGCACCAGGTTATTATCTTCTAAATGTATGTTCCCCTTGGATTTTAAGGTTGGGTTGAAAGGTATGCCATCTTTTCCTTCCTAACAGGTTCGTTGGAACTATAGTGTGAGCAGTCAAAAAATGTGTTATTTTTGTTCATAAAAAGAAATGCAAGGGAACATTTTGTGACATTGTAAGAGCCCCTTAAAGCTTTATTTCACCCTTAATGCTTTATTTTACCTTTCTCATTTGTTTGGAAAAGCTTCAAATCGACCCAATACCAATTTTGCCTCAAGATAGTGCCAAGTATGACTTGACTTGTTGACTAGGCTTATTTCACCTTGGATTTTAAGGTTGGGTCACAAAGGTATGCCATGTTTTCCAGTATGGCTTGACTTGTTGACTAGGATTATTTCACCTTGGATTTTAAGGTTGGGTTGAAAGGTATGGCATATATTTTCCTTCATAACAAGTTCGTTGGCACTATCGTGTGAGCACTCCAGAATTGTGTTATTTCTAGTCATAAGAAATGCAAGGGAGCAAGTTAAACACCATTGCATAACAAGTTTGCAAGATATCTAGTGTGAAAGTTGATGAGACACCCTTTCCAACACTATGTACGCTGAGTAAAACTCTGATCCTCGCTATCGAGGAGGATTGATACCATAGGTGTTATATCCTTGGAGAGTTGGAAAATACAACTAGATCAAGTGTGCATAAAATTGAAGGCAGCAACAAAACACATATTTCAAGAAATCTAGAAAATTTCTATTACAAGGACTTCTATGACATTGAATTTTTTTTGTAAACATTTTATTTATTTCATTTAATTTGTAAAAATTAAGCATTAAAGAATTATTCCATTAAATTTGGAAAAACTAATCCTAGAAAGAATGTTTTTATTGATCACAAATTTTATTTACTCCAAGCGTTTTTAATATACAATCATGAAAAATGAAATGTTGTATCATTTATAACTAGTTTGGTATGCCATAAATTAGGAGTATATGAAAATCTGTAATTTGTTGAATCGTGAGAAAAAATATTCATGA
>LPNX010849597.1:116651-137037 GCA_001517045.1 Pseudotsuga menziesii | reverse complement strand
ACCTATTTAGTTATTGGTCTCTTGTCATTGAACAAAAATGGAAATACCTTTAAGGTTCGTCAATGTATATTTTGATTTCCACTTGAAAAATCAAATATATTCTTTTGTCGTGTAAAAAAAGAATAAATTTGTCCACAAAATGAAACTTGTCTAAATCAATCTTTGATTTATTGCAATTCACTACCATCATTTTATAATAATGATATTAATCTAATGTTAAGGCCACAACCAATCCCACAAATATGTACATGCCATACACCCCTCCACGTTTAAACCTATAATCTTTTAAAAGGAAACATGTGTTTCAAGTGTATTTTATTAAATAATTGAGAAATTTATGCAATGGAAAACCGTCGCTTAAGCGACACTTAGAAGGAAAACCGTCGCTTAAGCGACACTTAGAAGACAAACCGTCGCTTAAGCGACACTTAGGAGGATAGAAATTTTAGCGCCGTCGCTTAAGCGACGCTTATGCCCATTATTTCAAAAAAAAATTTAATCTTTCTGATTTTTGGCACGGTTAAAATAAAAAATCCACGTGCCGTCGGAAAAAACCGTTGGATTTTGGATCAAAATCTAGTAGTGTAGCATGAATTAGAAGAGCAGAGGGTTTTGAGTAGGGTAGGAAGTGTGAGAACATGTATACCTTCGAAGTGTGATTTGCAACTCCTTTTGCAATGACTTTACCACTTGAGATCTCTGTGATCTCAACTTCATCAGGGGAGAATATGACCTTTTTTGGAGACCCTGTGTGGGTCATCTGATACACTGATAAGAGGTTAGAGGCAAGACCTAAAACATACAACACATTGCTGAACTTACCATGGTCAAGATCAATCCTCCCTTTGCCTAAACTTTCAGTGAGAAAGTCATCTCCCAGTACTATTGGTGGACCTTTCGACATGTCAAGTGAGGTGAATGCCTCCTTGGTTGAAACCACATGTCTTGAAGCTCCAGAATCAATGATGAAACTAGGTGAGCTTGATGTGCCAGCAACCAATGCATGAACTCTCTCTCTGTCTTCTAAATTTGATCCTTCCTTCCCTCTTCTTTGAGTTGTCTGGAAGGGAGATGCCATTCTTCTCGAGGAGTTGGGTCAGCATGTCAATTTGCTTCTTCATGTAGGAGCTTTCAGAATGATTTCCCTTACTGCAGTATGCACACTTGCTCATTTCTCCTTTGTTCTTCTTCTTATGGGGGTTCTTCTTGGAACCTTGAGGCTCCTCTGGAGATTTGTTCTTGTCTCTCTTTTGCTCAGGTGGCTTTTTAGCTTTCTTCTTGCTTTTGGAATCCACCCTCGAATCTCCAGCAACCAGATCTTGGTCTTTGGATGGTTTGATGGTGCCCATCATCACCAATTTATCTTGTTCTTGTGTGAGAGATTCCATGAAATATGCAAGGCTAGGCATTTTCTAGGCTCGAGCTATTAACTTTGTGGCATAGAAGGTCGATAAAAACACTGAATAGTCAGGTCCAAGCTTCGAGAGTATGGCCAAAACCAGTTGTTCATCCTTCTTTTCGATCCCACATTGTTTTAGCTGCAAAACAAGTGCTTTGAACTTGGAAAAACAGAGTTGCAGGGATTCAAAGCTATTTGGACTCAGGGAGATCAATTCATTTTCAATTTGATGTCCCCTCATCTCATCTGTCTTTCCAAAAAGGTCAACAAGCTTCTCCCATACTTCATTCAGTGATGTCAATCCATCAAGATGGAAAAGGAGGTCTTTGGATATACTCAGACACACGAGACCATAGGCCTCATCCCTCCTGTTGTGCCATTTAATCTTCTCTGCAGCTGCATTGGGCTCTGCATCTATTGCCATAGTCACTCTGTAGAGGCCTTTTTCTCTCAACAGTATCTCCATCTCTGCTTTCCATTCAAAGAAGTTAAATGGAGTCAAGATGATCTTCTGAGATTGATCCATAGCTCAGAAATTGTCCCTTCAGTCAGCAGAATGCTCCCAGTCAATGATGTTGAACCTGCAATACAAATTGGAAGGAGAGAAATCGATCTACAAAGGCTCTAATACCATGTGGAAATTGAACCCAGGTGTTAGAAAAATTACACTCACAACAATTGCCAATTACACATGCAAACTTCTCACAAAAGGAGACTGAATATGGAGCAGAACACTAATCTGTATTGAATAAGTGTACAATAGCCAACCCTATGAAGTCATAGGATGCCACAATAAATAATTACATGAGAGATTCGAATGCATAAGGATGCCATTCGAATTTAGTCAAAAGCAGGCTTACTAAATCTAAGAAAATCCCCCATAGGTGCATAAAACACTTTCCAAATCTGTCTAGGAGCTCACGAATTGGCAAAATAAATTAGGAAAGCTAATAGGTGGTGGAAGGAAAACTAATACATGCTTTTCATAGGAGAAAAGAGTGGAGGATGTTGAGGACAAAAAACAAGTTAACTTCACCTAGTCAAACTTTCCCAATTGCCTTAAAACTTAGAAAAAGCAGGCAATAAAGCAGAAAAAGCAGACATGCGCTAGGGAGGCCAGGAATAAAGTAGATTTGATTCCAAGAGGTTTCCCAAGTGCTCCATGACTCAAATTTAGCAAGTTTGACCACTATGGATGTGTGGAGGACAACTTGCATAAGGTGGAATATGGAAACTAGGCAAATAAGATAAAAATTGGATTAATTAATGTCTAAGGTAGCTAACTATGGGTTGATTATTCTAACACATAAATCAAATGGAATGGCAAACTCAGCTAAATATGGAAATTAAATGGTTGCACCAAATGGTTACAACATTTTTGGATGTGGGATTTTGTGTGTGATTATGTAGCTTGTGATTATATGTAATGTCATCAAAACATAATGTTTAAATTGGATGTTTAAGATAAAGAACCAAATATGGATGTCATAGTGAGTTTCTATGGCCATCCCCTATATGGATGTCATATGCTGCAAAATATGAATGTCATATGGGTAACTTACTCTGTTGGAATTGATGAAAAATTCCCTGAAAAACATGTATGTTCAGAATTATTTTTGAGTGATGTACTCAATCCAATTCTTACGAGTGGAATGACAAAATGTGTTCAGATATATATATTTGAGTGACTATCATATTCTTTTGGAACGTTGAATGTAGAGTCTTTCAAATATTAACATTGCTGCCACGGACGCCATGGAATTTGATTAATAATAAAATTTGTTTTACTATTATATAATATTTGTTTTAATGGTATTTTTTGTTATAGTATTATATATAATAAACTTGGATTGAGGACATTGGCCGAGAAGAGTTGTGCACATCGTGAATTAGGTGGGTGGTGACGTCAGATGAAAAATTTACCTTGCCACTAATGCATAAAGGAGGTTTAAATTGATAGTGATAATGAGAGGTCATCATGACATTATACATATCATATTCTGTGAGGCCAGGCCTGTAAGAGGTCAAGGAATCAGAATATTTACCTGAAACTATGAGATGTGGCCAGTCCTCTACCTTTACTGCATATGGATATGAGACTGGTTCTAGTTCAGCACCCCAGTTTAATTATAATTGAGTCTTTTATTGGTTAAACTATTGTTCTTGGTGCTTCCACTGGTTCAATTATTATTGGATCAATTGCTACGACGTTTAAAGGAACTGATCCTAGTGAAGCTACATTGACGAGTGCATCTAGTTCAATGATCACAGATCATGATAGTTATATTGAAGTTAGAAAAACACCTTAGTATGGAAATTGGTACTCTTACATTGAAGGATCAACAACTAGCTATGATGCTTCTAGGTATCGATATGGTACTGGTTCTAGTACCTAATTCGTAATTGTAGGAACCTAATTTTCCTTTGGCATGCGCTTAATGGTTTGCTTCAATGCTGCAACATGGATAAAGATGGTCAATAGGAAATTCATTCAATTGCTTTGTTGAATCTCTAAAGATCGATGTGCATGGCACTAATATTACTAATAGAAGGTAGACAATTTACAAAATTTACTAAATGGTAACACTTCATTGTCACAATTGCAATTTCCCATGACACAATAAAAAATGGCTAGCATAAATGACTGATTCATATTCTTCTAGCTAGTCATTTTTTATGCCATAACTAAATTAGCCATTTATGTTAGTCATTTTTAACTCTATCACTTATTATCTATTCATTTATATTAACTGGTGACTAAATTAGTCGTTAGTTTTAGTCCTTTATAGTGGGTCAATCAAAATTGCTCATATTTAGTAGTAAATCACTTGAAAAAAATTGTGGTGACTAGAATTTTTAGTCACAGTAGCTAATTCCTCATTTTGAACTAGTGTTGATACTCCTCTAATTGATGCAACATTGTATCATCAACTTATGGGAAGTTTGATATATTTTACACAAATGAGATCATGTATCTCTTTTGCAGCTAGCATGGTTTTGAGGTTTATGCAAAAGTCTCATCAGAGTCATTATACAACAACAAAGAGGATTCGTAGATATTTATAGGGTACATTGCATTATGGTGTGTTCTATTCTAGCATGGTTTTAGTCTCACTCATTGGTTCTATAGATTCTGATTGGGCAGGGGATATTCCAAATAGAGAATATACTAGAGGATATATCTTTCAGCTTGGTTCGTGTTTGATTTCATGGTCTAGTAAGAAGTTGTGAACTCTTTCCCTCTATTCTTCTCCAGCAGAGTACAAAGAAGCTAAAGAAACAATATGGATCTAGCATGTTTTGATAAAGCTTATGATAGTACATAAATATCCTACAAATTTAACATGTGATAATCAGAGTGCAATTTAGCTTGTATATAATCTAGTGTATCACTCCAAGACTAAACAAATTAACCTTGATACTCATTATATTAGAGATCTTGTTGTGAATGGAATTATTTGTTCGGACTCATTGTCCCACTTAATAGAAAGTAGCATATATCTTCACCAAATCCATGAAAGAGGTGAAATTTGTGTATCTTTGGAGTTTGTTGGGAATGTGGGAAGTTTCCATGAAGGGGATAGCTGATGTAATGGAATATTCATCCTTTGTTTTTTTCTCTTTAATGTACCAACTTGGAGAGTTGCCACACTAACTCAGACAATCTCAAAGGATAGATTCCCTAATGGGAATTAAAAAAGAGAGTATTGAATTAAAATAATAATTTGATTCCATATATGTTAATCTAAACATGTATAGTAAAAATATAAAGTGGCATTATCTTTAATACTTATAACATATAATTAAATTAAAACACAATGAAAATCTCACCCATTTGCATCCATAATCATTATTTATTAAACAATTTTATTCACCACACACTCATCTTATGGTGTAATTATGGAAACTTTTTACGATAGCATTGAGCCCATGGGATAATTTTCATTGTTTTTTTTTTCAAAATATAGATTCACAAATTATGTTTTTTTTCTAAAATGATTACTTCCCATGAAAAGGTAGAGCTTGTGTCGCAAAATTCAAAGGAAAGTACTTGGTAGGGGAGTTTTCTTCTGTCCCCAAAATTCACGTTTGCAAGTGATTTTGGCATTGGAGGCGGTTTTGACAAAATCCCCCCCTAAAGCACCAATGTAAAAATACTAGGATCTTAGGGGAAATTTTAGAAGAGATCTAAACTACCCCTAAAAGTGAATTTTTGGGGTGTTTCTAACCCCCCCACCCATAGATACCTACGGGGGAAGTTTTGAAACCCCCTCTTATAAGCCTACGAGGGTGGTTTTGAACGCCCATCTTAGAAGCCTACAAGGGCGGTTTTGAACCCTCCCCTTACAAACCTATTGGGGGGGGGGTTAGAAATGCCCATGGGATAATTTTCATTGTTTTTTTCCAAAAAAATAGATTCAAAAATTCTATTTTTTTCTAAAATGATTTGACCAAATTCCATAGAATAAAAACATTTTACTCTAAGCATCGCAAAAAAGTCGAAAAACTATATAAAATCCTCAAATTTAAATATTTTTACAAAAATATCACCAAACATTTTATGGTTGGAAATTTAAGAATTAGTAAGACTTGACAAGGTTTCTACATTTTAAGAAAAACATGGATCCTTAATATTTTCCCTCTGTGTAACTAGGTAGAAACTCGGGCTTTTAAATCCTCAACTATGTAGTGAATTAGTACACCCCATAAAAGGGTCATCTCTTTAGGGGAGTTAACCCAATTCATGGATCTCTCCAACATTATAAACGCAACAACCACTCCCTAAATCTAATTCCTATTCCCATTCTCATTGTTACTAATGGCATAATTTCATCCACATGAGTCAACCATCCCACTTTAACTTGCTTCAATATGATGCTAGTAATAGAGCCTCATTTAAGTAAATGTTACATATCGATTACTCCCCTTTGAGAAGTAGTGTTGCCAACCTCAATCTTATGACATTTGGGTAAAGATATGCCTATTCTTATTTATGAATGTGGTATTTGGGGACCTTAATATTCTAGTTACAATGGGACATAAATACATAGATTCCTTATTTTGATGCTTTCAAAGCACATCCAGGTAAAAAATTTAGTTCCTTTATTCTTGTATAGTTCAACATTGGCCCACTCATCGTTAGTTGTGGTCTTCCAAGTTGTGATGATTTACATGTTTATAATTATGGGCACCGTTTAGAAGAGTCATTTTAGGTACCCATATCTTGTAGTTAGGTCTTTTGTGCATCATACTATAATATGATTCACTCCCACTAGTACCTTAGAGCCTCTTAATTGCTCCATCTAGTCAATGTTGATATTGGCATGCTACATCTACACAACTTCTCAATGGGATCAATAGTAGAGCTCTCCAAAGAGAGGTAAACATGGGAATTCGAGATGAGATCTTCAAATCTGATCTTTTGTGCACCTGTGCTGCACCTATTGTGCCACTCTAGTTAAAATATCCATTTTTATTACAATATGTATCTTATTTTCAATTTATAGCTCATTAGACCCCCCAGATACATAAAACTCCAGTTGTCTTGCAATTAGAGAGTTCTCCTTACATAGATCAAAGTTTGCTCCCATCATCTCCACACGTAGAGATATCACCATATTCCTTAGGACCATTGTACACATCCTTCATGGCATGGGGGGGTCAATTGGTAGGCAATATCCTATCATGTCCATTCATATTGGGGAATAAACTATGATACATAAATGAGAAAATATATTGCCCTGTATTAAGGGGCCAAGGGGGCTTAATTATGTTATATGGAAATACAAATATTTAGGGTATATTTTATTACATTTTGTGGAGAAGCGGTGCATGGGAGGTAGAGGGAAAATTAGGAGACAAGGGCATGAGGTATTGAGTTTGATGGAGATGGAATACTCAATTAGGATGCAAGATGGTTGACGCTAGTACTCTATAAGGGTTTTCATGTTGCTCATGTGCTTGGTTGATTAATGGATCTTCAAATTGTTAATGGAATTGAGGTAATGACCAACAACCAATGACCAATGACCAATGACGCAAATATAAAGAACCACAATGATGAAGTCAATTAGGTGGGATGCATGGACCAAAATCATCCACCGTAAGGGACTTTCAATGTAATGTCTCCATTTAAAAACATTCACAAAAATACACACTTTATTTTTAGGTATAATCATCCTTAGACTGTTTACTCACAATCATATATGAATATTCTATGATATATATTTTACTCACATAAAAGTTTGGATAAGAAATGATCTCTCTCCATGTTATGGTTATGCCTTTAATAGTTTGTTAGGCACTTACACATATATGTATATAAATGTGAATGGCCTATTGAAACTAGATTACTTTTGCCACATTAATTCAATATTAATGTATAATCCCTGGGTAACGTATTGGTGTAATATTACATACTAAGCACAAGGGATTTTTAATGTAATGTCTCCATCTAAAAAATTTCACAAAAACACACTTTATATATGAATATTCTATGATATATATTTTACTCACATAAAATGTTGGATAAGAAATGATCTCTCTCCATGTTATGGTTATGCCTTTAATAGTTTGTTAAGCACTTACACATATATGTATATAAATGTGAATGGCTTATTGAAACTAGATTTATTTTGCCACATTAATTCAATATTAATGTATAATGCTTGGGTAACTTATTGGTGTAATATTACATACTAAGAACATAAATTATTAATCATATATATATATATATAAGTCCATTTATGATTAGGACTACTAAAATGGAAACCCTTTGAAGATCCTTTTTTAAAGCTTGGCTAGATCTCTCTCCATGTTATGGTTACGCCTTTAATAGTTTGTTATATGTATATAAATGTGAATGGTCTATCGAAACAAGATTACTTTTGCCACATTAATTCAATATTAATGTATAATCATTTGGGTAACTTATTGGCTTAATATTACATACTAAGCACATAAATCATTATATATATATATATATATATATATATAATACTACTAAGATGGAAACCCTTTGAAAATCCCTTTTTTAAAGCTTGGCTAGATCTTTGGATTGATAAAGATTATAGTCATGCAAATTATATATACATCCAAGGTCCAATACTATGTTGCTTTTATGAATTGCATAAAGGTTACAATATAATTACTAGCAAAAAGTGCTCTTAAAGTTTGGTTGGTTGTGAAATGTATTTTTGGCGGTAAGTGGATTTCCTCCATGATTTACGCTTTGAATATCTAGTACACCACTATTGTTTACATAGTAGAATCGATGGAAACCTCGACCTACGAGCCAATGCATGGCATGGTCGATAGCCAGCTGTGAGAATTCGTACTCCACATTAATTTAGCCTGCGGCATGGTAGATAGCCAACTGTGAATTCATACTCCGCATTAATTTATTCTTAGATATCTCGTAAATGCTTGCATTACAAGTCACCCTTGAGAACTTTCTAGATAGAATTTGTTCAAATGAACTTGGAGGGTTTTTTCTCTCCAAGCGTTTCACTATGGGAAGGATACTTAGGTCAAGAAATTCTCATTTCGTTGTATTCTATTTGGCCTATGGTAAGATTTTATTCAATAACACAGAGTTACATTTCCTTCTTCTTTGTTGCATGGAAATTGTCATTCATCTTTTGGATTGACTTATGTGAACCAATTTGGGTAATCTCCTTCAGGTATGCTTCTTAGAGTCTATTCATCGTATATCTTCAGTAACTTGAAATTAATACTTATAAAATTTTCATTTAATTTTTGTTGTTTTCACTAATATTGAATCTCTGTATGTTCAACCTCCACATGGTTAATGGTTAACTCATACTTTCATTTTGCAAATGGGACGAATATACTGTCAAAAGTATGGTTTAGATGATTCCTACATATATATTACATATAATGTACCATCAACTCATTTGTTGCTTGAATGTTTTGATATCTAAGAATTGCAAATGCTCAGCTCATCCATGTACCCCAACGCTGGGCTCGTCCATTTATTAAAAAGACACTAAGGCCACAAATAAACTCTTTTGGTAGGAAAAACACTCGAGCTATTCTTTATGACAATTATATACATGCTTAATGTTTATTCAGAGACCATATTAACTTTTTTTTATTCAACATATACTTTCACTTGGTTATTGCTTGGAATGTCTCTATTTCGAGTATCGAGTTGGGAAAACTTACACATATGTTTAACATTTGGCTCTGTCTATTGCATTAAAAGTTTTAAGTTTTATTTCTATCTTCAAGCTTGTTAATGTTCTCTAATCTAAAAATATTAGATACGAAACATGCTATTATACATTTGGTTTTGTTACCATGCCTCATCTTTAATATGTTAACTATATATATATATTATGCATAAATAAAGCTCAACTCTTTGGATATTAAACTGTTATTAATTATTTTAAATGAATAAAGTGTTTTATTTAAAAAATACTTTCCTTTTTAAAGTCATCCAAACTAGTGTTTCTTTTTAATAGTTTATAGTATTAAAAATTGTTTATTTAATTTTCCTTAATCCAATGTCTTGGCTTTATAGGAATTCGGGATTCTTCTACTAATCTCTTGATTTTATTATACTCTTTTAAAATCATTATTACTTTCCTTGACCTAAACAGAGAATCCATGCCCTGACCTACATAGAGAATACATGATTTATATTAATTCAAGTTTTCAAATAAGTTCAATCCTTCACATAAATTCTAGCCTCATAAACTTATAGCATTTAAAAAATACCTAAAAGCCCAGAGTAGACCGCTAAAATGCCAACTTATTGAAGAAAGCTACCAAGACAATATATATTTTTTCTTTTTCAACCCATGCATTGATCTTTGGTTGTCTTTGTCATTAAATAATTGAGAAATTCTTACTTCACTTTTCCATTTCTTAATCCACCTTTCCAGTTCTGGTTTTCATTCCTCTACCTGAAGGTCTTGTTTTCATTCCACCTTTTTAGTTCTGGTTTTCATTCCTTCGGTTGAAGGTCACAAATGTTAGTAATTAATCATAATAAATAAATTCAAATTCTTTTTAAATCATAAATTTTTACCACAAATCAATTATAATTTTAGATCTATACACTTTTTTCAATAAAATTTGGTTTAAAAATACACATAATAACTTGAATCCCAACATCTCCATAAAATTTCTTCTTCAACACCATTAGCTTTGGCTCTATCATTTGAACTATGAAACAGAGTTAAGGACCACCCACTATCAGACAGAGATTTGGACCGACAACCTGTTCACTAGCTCTATGTTTGATCCAAGATTGACATATGAGAGAGACATGACTATATATGTGAGAGACAAGGATTATATATGGTAATAATTTTAATAATTAATGTATTTTTTTTGTAGAGGGGAAAAATAATTTTTTTTTGTTTGGATATTTAAAAGATATTTTAAGTTTATGAAATTATATATTAATAATTTAGAAAGCTCTTTAACCTTTCTAAAAAAAATGAAATTATTATTTCAAAAGAAGATACTTCTTGAGTTTTCTGAAACGTGTAATAATAAAATAGAAAACTATTTAATCTTTCTAGAACAAAAATCTAAAGAAAATGCATTATGACAATTTAAAATTGTATAATAATAATTTAGAAATTCATTTAATTTTTCTAAATGGGGAGAAACAAAATTCTAAAGAAAATACATTATTACAATTTAAAATTGGATATTCAAATGATTTTCTAAACTAGGAGAAACAAAAATATAAAGAAAATACATTATTACAATTTAAAAACTGGATATTCAAAAGATATTTCTAAACTGAGAGAAACAAAAATATAGAAAAAATACATTATTACAATTTAGAAATTGGATATTCAAAAGATATTCCTAAGTTGGAAGAAACAAAAATAAAAATAAAAAATACATTCTTACATTTAAGAACTAGATATTCTAACGATATTTTTTGAGTTTATAAAATCACACATTAATAATTTTAAAAAGCTATTTAATCTTTTTAAACTAAAAAAACAAAAATCCAAAAATATAAAGAAAATTTATGATTACAATTTGTGAAATAAATTTTAGTAAATAATTTATTTCAAAAATTATATATTAAAAGTTCTATAATCTTTCTAAACTAGCAAAATAAAAAAATCCAAAATTCTATTAAAAAACTAAGAGTTTCTGATTTTTAAGTTTGTCATATGAGAGTTAAGAGTTGTGTAGACTACCTAGTTAATTGGGAGGTCACATATGATGCTTTTAGCTATCAGTCATGGACTTGGATGCCTAGAAATTTTCATTAGGGACTAAAAGCCGAGTTTTACTTCCCCAACCAATTTTACTTGTAGCCTTGTAGGTGAATAATAACGTTGGGAAATCATGTGTGGTGATTTTAGGTGTCATGTTTGGACCTTGATACTTAATATATTTCCTTATGGATTAAGGCTTTGGTTTCCTCTTTCAACTAAGTTAAGGCTTGTTAACCCTTAGTTGTGATTTCACTACTAGGGGGTTAATGTCCACTAAGACTCCTTCAAGCAAGACATTGTATGTTGATCTATATATACACATGAATCAAAGTTATTTTAAGATCCATTAATAGAATTTTGGACTATTGTTTCTAGAAATTTTTTTTTCTATGAAACTAAGACCACGGGTACACATGATGTTGATATTTATACATTCATGTTTGTAAAAGAACAAGTCAATTGAGACCTTTGTTTTTTTATATCTTTTTTTTTGTAAGAAGCTAGATTAATGTTCTTTCCTTCAAAATCGATTTTCTTCATTTTTTTTGTCTCTGGAAAGAATACTTTTATTGGTACTTTATAATCAATATTTTCTATGCACAATAGGTATGAGTTCAATTCTATCGTTTAGAGCAAAGAATTATGGTATGGTTCAAGGCCTTGATGGTGAAAAAATGATGAGTCAAGATAAGTCTTGATTGGGTAGATGATTATCTCAATGTGGCATGTAACAACTTGTTGGAAGGTTTCCATTTGCATCAAGTTATAAAATTTCTTTCTGCCAAACCTACAAAATTATTTTCTAAAACCCTAATTTGAACTTCTAGGTTTAGTGAGATCAATATTTCATGGCTCATTGGAACCAAGAAAAGTTAGACCAATATTTCTTTGCTCACTAGAACCAAGAAAAGTTAGATCATTTTTTATTGGCTCATTGGAACAAAGAAAAGTTAGATCAATCTTTCTTGACTATAATTATTTCTTTCAACTTTTTGTATTATTCTTTAACATTTTCACATTGCCAATTAGAAATAGTTGTTAGATTGAGTTGTATTTGGACCATTAATAATCGTAATTTCAATTCTTATATGCAAGGCATCTGTCTTAACATTGTATTGGAACTGGCATGAACATAGGTGAAAATCTAAATCCTTATTTACATACCCTATGTGTTATCGTTACCATGAGATGGTATCATATAAGTTTCACCACCTGTGCATCCTTTTAACTATTGCATGCTTGAAACTTAATTAGGGATATTTTTCCCTCTCCTGCAAAGATGAGAAAAAAACAGATATAACCCAAGAAAAGGTAACTAAATGTTATTAATCCCCTTGATTGTAAGAATAAATGTAGAGGAAGTGGAGGCAATTCATTACACCTTGTGAATGACCCAAATCCAAGCAATGCACATGATAATATGATGTTATTGGAAAGTAAAAGGATTTTTCTATCTTCATTTGGTTTCAAACATCAATGATGTTTGTTTTAATAGGAAGGTAGGGAAATCCATCCATGAAAGGGTTTGAATTTTGAATTTTTATGGAGTTTAATTTATTAAGATTATAGAAAATAGGATCTCTGTATGGTTATACTTGTATTTACATGATATAAAATTGGTAGATTGGAAGGATGTGGTGTGAAACATCTACAATTCTAATAATTTCTAAGCATTTCACCAACTATTTGACTATCAGTATTTTACATTCTTTGTTACATTGATCTCTTGAATGGGTTTCCTTTTATGCATTCTTCCTTACCCATTACTATTTTGTTGGGTCTTGTGCTATCCAACACTACAAATTGATCAGTTTCCCCTACAATCTTGGTTAGATCATTATTAACTTTATACTATTATTTTATTTAGCATATTGTTTGCTTATACTAACATGTGTTATGGATCTTGTTTATTACAACTTGAAAATATGATATGAATGGGTAATTATAAATGGGTTGATAAAAATGGATACCTACAATATCTGGTGAAACTAGGGGTTTTTTAATTGGGAAGGTATAATGGGAGGGGGGGTTCAACAATACAACTTTAGGAGACATTTTTCAATATTTAATGAAATTAGAGTTATTCTTTAATATCCTATGGACGAACGCGCTATGTAACAAGTTCACTGAGTGAAGCCCCCATGCTTCATGGTCCTTAAAGAATGAGGCCAATGAGACCAATGACCACTTTACTTTCATATCTCACCATATTAAGAGATTAAAAGGAAATTATTCTTCCCTTTTAAGGGGCTCTCCTTACTCACTCAAAGGATGTGTCACACATGAGTATGAAATATGCTTAGCTCTCTTCTTTTGAGAGATGTTTGACCTATATTGTCATCATGCTATGAATTTTCCAAAGTGACTTGTCGTTGAAGATTACTTCAACCTACTTTCAATGAAGGCCAAGTAGGAAGATACCCCATGACCATATCATTGACTTAGCTGATAGATGCATAACAGAACAAAAATCCCTCGACCTCACAACCATAATAAAGTTCTTTTCTACCCCAAATTATGGTAGGAGAAACATCACAAAACAATGTAAACCATTAATGTTCTTTTCAACCTTACATGGTAGAAAAAATGTCCCAAAATAATATGACTTAGTTAGTTACTTTAGGGAAAAGCTCTTCTTCATGCGCTTTTGCTTTTACTTAATTCATAAGATTATTTCTGAAAATTTATCTTACCCAGTACCTCAAGCAAATAGATCAAAGGCTAGGATTATTGGGGATCCTCCATCAAAACAATATCTAATGGATTTTTTTGATGGAGCTGCAATGGACTCAAAAGGTGGTGCAGGGGTATGTATTTGGATAAGTGAACAACACTTCATTGAAATGAAATTAGGCTATGGAAGCGGCACTAAATAAGAACCCAACTTTTGGCACTATGGGCTTTACTTTCCATCACCAAAGATATTGGATTACCATATCTACATATCTTTGGCGACTCCTCTGTGATTATAAATTAGGCAAGTGATGAATCCACTCTTTCTATTGTGAACCTAGAGGCTTGGTGCAACAACACCAAAAAGCTGATCTCTTCGTTCACTTTAGTGGATTTCAGCCATATTTATAAGGAATATTATATGAGGGCTGATTCATTATCTAAGGATGAGCTACTAATGGCTCATGGCCATCTTACTTTTATGGAATATTGCAAAGGTGACACTTTTGGGGAATTTTATCTTTAGCTGTTTTGATTTTCAGCTCTAGTGCTGACTAAGGACTATAATTTTGATGTGGTTAGCTCCTTTGGGATGCTATACTTTCTACAGGTTTTTGTTCATTGAGCTTATCCCTGGATTTTGAGAGGACTCAAGCCTGTCTTGGATAATGGCTCAGGGCTCTTATTATCTTCTCTTGAGACATTTATGGCTGATCTTACTTGCATTTTTGTATGAGAGGTCATCCCTTGGTTTAAAAACAAGCCCTGGTGGGGACATAAGTTGGCTTTGACCTATCCACCTGCTTGTTTTTATTTCTCGATGATTGTTCTCCTTGTATTATGTTTGTAAGTACTTGAATGGACTTGCTGAATAGTCGATGTAACAAACTACCTTTGATTCTTTTCAATATCAAGGAATGTTTTTTTCATCTCAAAAAAAAAAATTCCTTTAAAAAAATAATATTCCTTTTTATTGAATTTTTTGTTTGAAAATTAATGAAAGAATTTTTATTTCAAAATTAACATTATATATTTAATGATAAGATAAATTTGTACTTTAATAATAAGATAAGATAAAAATAATATATATTTTATTATTCCATAAACTATTATTAAGAATAATAATATAACTTAAAAAGTGTTACAACTCTATAATGTATATGTGAAATATACAAAGATATATATATATATGGTCATTGAAATATAAAATATGATAAATACCGAGAATCTGATAATTCTCAAATTTCAGCCCGATTTATTCGCCCATATTCCCAGTTAGAATATGATAATTCTCAAACTTTCTCTCTATTGTAGATTTTTTTAGTCCGATTTCCCTGCCCACTTTTCCTATTCTGAGATTTTCTCTCGGACGAAATTTTCAGCAAATTTATTCTCCCATAGGCTCAGTCAATTATTAAATACCGACATTTCTATGGTCACTTTCTAATATTGACATTTTTATGAGTATTGAAGAAATATACTTTTGACTTTCATGTTGATTTTCTGCGTCAATCCAGTGAATTTAATTTACAAAATTTGTAATTTGTGTTGTATTTTAAGAGTGAATTGAATTTATTTTACAAAATTTGTAAATGTAAATTTTCACCCGATTTATCCACTCAAGTCCATACTGAGACTTTGCATTAGAAATTGAGAATATGAAAATACTGAGATTTTCTTTTGTCTATTAAATAAATTTTCACCCAATTTATACATTGATATGCCAACTTAATTCAAGTCAATACCAACATTTTCTTTCTAGCGAAGAAAATTCACCTGATTAAAATAAAATATTAAACAATTCTTATAATTAAGATATAAACATTGTATATCTTAATTTGAATTTTTTTTTATTATATCTGTAATTATCTTACAAATTGATTAAATAAATTTTAATAATTTATTTAATTTTAAATATTCATTAAAATATATATAAATTAACAATTACAATCTTAAAATCTTTATTATCAGTGATCACTTTTAACCATATAAAAAGGTTAAAAGTTATAATTTTAAAAAATATCTCTTATTTTAATTTTTTTATTATTATTGAGTCACAACAAAATAATAGTAAATTAATTAAGTGAATAAATATATAACTTTAGCTTATTTAAAGTATTTTTATTTGTTAATTTTAGCTAACTTATTTTTTCATGTGTGGGTTTCTTTAGCAAGGTGACCCTTGGTTCAATTTTACTTAGGGGTGAGATGCCCCTCAATCATGGTTTCTTAGACAAAAGGGCACTACTGCAAGTCAAAAAAATTCTAGTAAACATTTTTTTATTTAATAAAAACTATAAATTTAATTATCCAAAAACATAAAATTAAGAAATAATAAAAAAATTCATTTAATGTATTTAACAAATTAAATTAATTAATATAAAGTTAAAATATTCAAATTAATCAATATAGAATTTCATTAGATACATAAATATGATACATAAATATCGCATAAAATTCTTATGGAATATGTCTAAAATAATCAAATTAATTAATATGGAGTTTCATTAGGTACATAATTATGTCATGACTCATGTTAGAAAGCATCATCACCATTAACATTTAACATAAAATTTGTAGAATTTTAACTCTTTTTATTAATAGTTTTATTGTTTTTTTTTTAAACAGAAACTAAAAAAGGTTTTTATAAAACAAGTTGTGCATAGCCATTCAGTACAGTAGTAGCAAAACAGAGTGTTCGTACGGATCAAAATTACTGTACAGGAAGCTTATCCGAGGAGTTTTCCAAAAAACTACACATAAAGTTTTTCCAAAACAGCTAATGTCGCGGCTAGTATACACCCTTATAAACTGATTACATAGTAAAAGACAGTAGAACATTTAACCATAATTAAAGGAAAACAGATTAAGGATTGCCTCTAAAATTCCTGGGCTGAACTACAGACTCTTCCTCCATTGGGTGCTCGGCTTCTGCAATGGCTCCATTCACCTTGCTACCCTGGTTCATGGTAATCAGACTCTGGAGATCTTCTTGAATCCTGTCAACTTTTCCCATTATCTCTCTAAGGTTGCTCTCATTATCGTTAATCCGAGCGTCGTGGTTGCTGATCTGCAAAGAGGTGTAGCTCACTGTTTCTCCTATGCTCTTAACCTCCCATGCAATTTCTTTGTTGTCCATTATGCCGATTGCTAGCATTTCATACAGACGCCTCAAGTTCTTTTTTACATCCATTATTCCTGCACTTTGACTAGCCTGAGACATTCTTCCTGCTCCTGTAGAGATATCTATGCGAGCAAAGTGACTGTGCAAGGCACGAACAGAACCGGCGAGGACACAAGCCTGGTTCTCGACCGAGAGACCACTGAGAAAAAGGCTGAGCACTATCAGCTTCTGTTGTAGCAAGGAACCTCCGTGCCTTTCTTTACAGACCAAAGTGCCCACAACACCTTCCTGCCACCCTGTGCAATGGCAACCCAAGACCGACATTCTCCCCAAATTACCAGAGTGCATAAGAGTTGTACCAGAGCCGAGGTTTGAAGACCACAACGCGGAGAGGGAGTTGCAAGAGCAAGTGGAGAAGGCTGCGAGAGCAAGCCTTTCCTTCACGAAGGAACAGGTGAGAGGGAGTGCTTTCCACGGGATATCCTGCAGCCACCCTTCTCCAACACTTGTAACTACATTCAGAAGAACTCGCACAGCCTCATGAGAACCAGAGCGGAGAGAGGGAGTAGAATGAAATGGCATAACGCTGCGAGGAGAAGACATAGCATAATAGTCGAAGGGATAAGGAGCGTGCGAGAAGGAGAGGCATTTAACCTAGGGCCGGTTAGCCATTAATTCTACCAAAACTGAGAGAGTGAGAGGGCAGATGTTAAACCACGCGACGGAGGGAGGAGGGAAGGCAGGATAGCGGATTAAATGGATGGAGCCATCGGGAAGCAGCATGGAATGGAGGCTAGATGTTGGGAGGTGACGCAAGGCATTGAGTGGAGGGGAGAAAGGAGGGATAAGGGTAGGGGGAAAAGAAATGAAAAGGGGTTTAAAAGAGATGGGGAAGGAGGGATAAGGGAAAGGGGATAAGGAAGGGGGAGGGAAGAAGAGAAAATGAGGTAGAGGAGGGGGGTGTTTAAGGCTTCTTTTGAAGTGAGGGAAGGATAAAAATATCAATGAGATAAGCCGCATAAAATGAAATCGCAGGGGAGGCTTCCGACACCACATTAAGGGATGAATTTGAGGGTAGGAGGGTTTCCATTCTGATTGTAATGACCTTGTGGGAGAGAGGCTCCCATGTTAGCCAGAGTGTCCGCTGCAGAATTATTGTGACGAAGGATGTGGAGTGTCTCATAGGATTTAGACATGAGAAGCTTGGATTTGTCAAATAGGCGGTGACAATTGATTGCTCCAGAGGGGTATTCGTTGTTTATTTTATAGATGACATGTTTGGAGTCTCCGAATATCATTACCTTCCGAAGTTTTTTAATGTTTAGAAGATGTAGACCCTGAAGAAGTTCCAGCCACTCAGCTTCATTGTTTGTTCTAGTTCCTAGACCCCACGCAAAGGTTTGTTCTACATGTCCTCTGGGATCCAGGAGGATCCCCCCCGCTCCTGCCACCCCTTATTAATAGTTTTATTGTTATTATAAATTTTAGTTTTATTATTATTCTAAAATTAATAAAAAATAATAATTAATAAACTTTATAAGTTTAAATTGTTCTTAAAAAATAAAAGATAATTTTTAAATATACTAAGATTCAAATTAATTATTATACTTTTCACCATTATCATTTTGAAGATGAGAGTGTATATGTGTTAGCTTGATATATTCATATAATGGATTATGATTATTTATAATATATAATACCAAAATAATATTGTAGTTTTTTTAATATATATATATATACATATATGGGGGGAGGAGATATGGAAATATAAACAAATTAAATTTACAAATAGGATATGAAATTCTTTACAATAGTTCTTTTGAGTTGAAGTAACATATAAATATTTTGAAATATGATGTCAAATATTAGTTTTTTGCTATAAAAATGAAAAGGAAAGTAATTTGAGAATATGAAGCCCAAAGTTCACCTCTCTTTGTTGTATAAACAAACCATCTATGCTCAATAAAATTCATCCAAGGCATTGGAGCTATCCCAGGTCTGTTAATTGGTATTAGAATATGTCATAACTCCAATCTAGTTTCTACTTTCCTTATGTCTGGAATTTCTTAGTCTAACTTGTAAATCTAAATTCCTCTCAATATATTATGGTTTCCCTCCTGCTCCTTACGTATGTTACACGCCCTACTTTTTTCACACTTAGGTATATTCTCTATGTATTCCCTCAATCTACGCATGTCCTCCAATCCTCTTTCAACGTAGGCATATTTTAAACAACCTGGGAAAAGGCTATCTATGTGCAACTTCTCCTTGTCGCCCATTTGGAAAGCTAATGCATCAATACCTGTGTTTTTTTACCATATCTTAGAATGCCATTTGACTCTCGACTTGCATGAGAACTGAGACTTGTGTGAGAACAAAGCCACCCATTGGGATTTCAATCTATCTCATTATTTTGTATCTACTTTAATTTCACATGGGCCTTGGAGGAAAAATATACAATTAACCAAATTTAAGACTAGTGGGGTGAGAGAGGCTAAACACATGACCATGTAGTGAGTGAGGCCAAACTTATATCCAAATTAAATATTGGCGTAGTGAGAGAGACTAAACATGGAACCATGTGGCTAGAGAGGCCAAACACAACCAAATTGAAGACTAGTACGGTGAAAGAGATCGAACACACAACAAAAATGAAGGCAGGTAGTGAAATGAACCTTCAATCGTCACTATTTACTACAACCACATGTGGGTATTTAGATATGCTTGTGTAATTCATAATGGCACATTTTTTAGGTTGATAGTGATTACAATGGAGCATCCTTCTCTTTGGTATGATTAGAATGTTCCTTTTCTTATTATAGTGCCAGAGTATAAATCCTCTAGTTGATTGATGGCCCTTTTCTTACATAACTCCATGCTTGGGTAACGTTACCATTAACATTTATACTCTTTTTTAATGTTGGGATAATGTTTCCTAAAGCATTTTTTTTCCTTACATGTTTTGAAGTGATTCAT
>LPNX010849597.1:0-115582 GCA_001517045.1 Pseudotsuga menziesii | reverse complement strand
ACAAGCTAGAATATTTTGACATGATCTATAAACCTTAGTGATACATATAAAAATAGTGATATAAAAAGGGTTCCTCCAAAGGATCCATGATATAGATACTATACCAACTCAGAATATATGTCTAGAATGATATTATCTGCTCTATACTCTTGAATGTGAATGGTACCCTCTTGTAAAGTCATAGCCTCTTTAAATATTCCACTAGCAATAATGTTGAATTCACTATAGATATGGTCATAAGAGATGCAATTCAACATATCAAAGAGATCCATTGTACGATTCATAATAGGAATAAGGTACCGTTTCACCACTCTACGATGAGTGTTGGCTCAATCAATCAACAATTTAGAGTCTCCAAAGACTTGAAACCACATCATCTCCTTTTTTCAATACACTTCAACACGATCCACAGGGCATGCAATTATGCTCGACTGCTTGTGTCATTTATAATTGCATACAAAAGGTGATAATACTGTTGGTTGTCAATGAAGAAAATAGCTCCAAATCCACATAATTTTTGTTCACCTAGGCTAGATCCATCAAAATATACCTGAGTTTTTTCCTAATCAATACACAACATCATTAATTCCGTTATTTATTTATATATTGGTAATTTTTTTTATTGTCAATGACCAATCTAATTCTATGTGAAGTTATAGGTTGAGCAACATCAAGTCTTTAAACATCATCTAGTTTTTTTCCACCAAATCCCATACATGGAAAGACATGGGGGTGATTTAAAGTTTTCCATAGCCTTATCAATTGACCATCCATAAAGGTCATCAACTCGTGCCTCCTTGTCCCATTTTTCTTGCCCCGTATGCTAATGATACATGCTTTGAAACAATCTGAGAATAAGCATGTGTCACAAACAAATGGTTCTCATTTTTCTACAATTTTTTTGCAAAGCATGCATTTATTGGATCCTAACCAACTCCTTTTCTATCAACTGTCCTAGGTAAGGATCCTATTTTATAAGGCTAGGCAGAGTAGAAATTTTGTTTTTCAGGGGAAAATAAATTTCCATACAACCTTCCACCAATATATATTTTCTTGAGTTTCCTCATCTTCGAATTTAACTGCATATCCTAATTTAACCATATAATCACTAGTTCCTTTGTTCCTTAACCATTTGAGTTGATCATATTTCTACTTAAGTATTAATGCATAGTGATAAATATTATTGGTGTATAAGGTCCACTCCTTAGCTAGTTTATTTTATAAATAAATATATTTCATAGTCAACCAACCTTGACCCCATGCATTACTATGGTCATGTGATGTGGCATCCCTTATGGATTAAATGCCATAGTCATGTAGTTTAACAAGAAGTGCATCCAATAGCTTGAATTTTCCATCAACTCTGATCCATGGATCTTCACTTATCCTCACTTTTCTTCCATTTTCCACCTATATTATCGTTCAATTATTGACTAGAGGGAAATCCTAAATCTTCACTTTCCAAATGATTTCTCCTCACTGAGAATGTTTTCTTTCAAATATGAACCAATCTTCAATGGTTAAATATTTTAATAGAAGTCACCACACTCTTCCATAGGCCCTCAATACTCACCATACACCACACATAATTGGTTGCAAGTTCCAAGATGAAAGGATAGTTTTTTTTAGCTCCCAAACATCAATTTCCTTCGGTTGGGATATTCTAGACCACTTGACCAGATGGATACTTTCTTTGTCTTTCTTGTTAGTACAAAATAATTTGAAACACTTTTGGAAAATATTAGTAAGAATACCTTTTGGGATCTCAGTGATGGTCATCCTATATATTGGTATGATTTCTAGCACAACATTAACCATAACAAGTCAATCCCCATGGGAAATACATATATTGCACCGATAAATGGTTATGGAATCCAATTTTTCATAGAGACAAAGTTAATATTCATAAAGAGATTTGATGGGTTTTAATATAAAACATAGGCATTTCACCCCTTGTTTCATCCCCTTAATTTTGATTGGAAGTAATAAACCTAATTGGTGTTTAACCATGATCGATATGTCATGACATAGAAGTTCAAATGTATTAATGTTGATAACCATACCCATCGGTTTGAAATAAAGGTTTAGCAAATATTTGATTTTGTCTAGGTTCTTGATTGCTTCCTATTCCCAAAAAAGAATCGTAAAAAAAAGAAGACGAGTAATCCAAAATGAGCATATCTATCACGACAACCTTTAATTCACTCCTCTTATGTGCATCCTTGATAATCAAATTGAAGCCTTTATCTTTCAAAAAGAATAGGAATGGGTACAAGGATAAACCTTGTCTTAGGCCTTTTGAAGCCTAAAAGAAACCAAATGGACACCATTTCATTAGACTGAAATCATAAACCAATTCTAGGCATCGCATATCCAACTCACAACCATTAAAATCATGTCCAACTATGATAATAATAATATGAGGAAAATCCAATTCCCTCTATTGTATGCTTTATCTAAATCAATCCTTAGAAATGTAGTAGATATTTTTTTTGTTTTGATAGTGTGCATTCCTTCTTGAGAAATCCCCCCACATCGTGGATTTGAATATTGTTAAGAAAACTAAATTTTTTATTTGATACTATGCTTGATAAAATTCCCTTTTATCTGGATGCAATGGTTTTGGTGACCAACTTATAAATCAGGTTGCATAAGGAAAATAATATATAGTCTTTAAATGATATATCATCTTGTTTCTTGAGAATTAAGGTGGTTAAGGTTGAATTAATATCCCCCAATACCTTCCTTAAAATCCTAGATTCTTCCACCACTTGTAATAAGTCATGTTCGAGTAAATCAAGAAACCTAGATAAAATTCATTGATATCCCATCAGGTGCCAGGATTTTTCCTTTATTGAAGGATTGTGAGATTGCTTTTAGTTTTTGTGTTGATAAAATTATTAATCAAAGCATCATTCATATCATCATATATGAGCTTAGGAAATAGCATGATGATCCACATAATTTCACCAATGTTTGTCTCTTTAAGATCCTTGAAGAGGGCCTTGAAATGTTCCCTTCCAACTTCAACTAGCTTTGAAAAATAACTAACCATGTTACCATTTGGTTGATCAATTTCCCAAATAGTAATTTGTGATGTTTATAGAAATTGGTTTAATGGTGAAAAAGTTTAGTGTTGTTATTGCCTACATGTATCCACAAGGATTGACTCTTAGTTCTATAAGAATATTCCTTGCTAGATACCATATCCTTTTTTTTGGATTCATATTCCTATAGAATGTGTGATTCCTCCTCAGAAAATATACTTGTTTCTTTATCCTCAAATAGCATCCTAATTACCATTGTTTCTTTATCCTCAAAATATTGTGTGGGATAAGGCATGGATGCACATTGTTTCATATTTTATACATTATCATGGTAGACAACCTAAGTCGCAATATGGAGAGAGATATAAGTAGAGGAAGATTAATGGGAATACAAATTTCTTGGCAGGTTACAGCCACTAACCATTCTCAGTTTGCAGATGACACACTCCTCTTGGGAGGATCCTCCAAAGTGATAACTCAAGAATATAATAAGGTTCTAGACAATTTTTTGAACATTTTAGGGGAATAATAAACAAAACCAAGAGGCAAATCTATGTTTGTAACTATAGTGACCATCTAACACACACCATTTTAGCTATTTTGGAATTCCATATTTCTACAAAATGTAAATACTTCAAATATCTTGGAATGTTGATCTCAATTGGAATGTTTACGCCAAAGGATTGGTCAATGATCATTCTAAAGATTAAAACAAATGTTAGGAGCACAATGGTTGAATCCATCAGGGAGGATAGTATTAACCAAGTAAGTAATGTCTTCACTCCCCATTTATCAATTTAGTGGATTAATTTCTCCAAAAGGCATCAGGAATCAATTTGAAATTCTCTTTCACAAGTTCCTATGGGTGGGAGGGAAGACATATCATAAAAGGGTACATTCAATCAATTGGAATATGGTCAGGAAACTAATTATATTGGGGTTTAGACATTAGAGAAATTTCCATGATGAACTTAGCCATGGGAGGCAAGCTAGTTTGGAGATATCACACATTTGGAAGAATGGTGGATGTTAGCGTTCAACTAGAAATATTTTTGAAGCCCCTGCATCCTTTGGATAGAAAATGTAAGTTGGAATAAAAAAGGATGTCCAATATGGAGGCTTTGTAAAGCCCAAATGAACCTTTAGATCAAGAAATAAGGACGGAGAGATATTAGTGGTAAAAATATTAAAATTTGGGAAGACAATTTTGTACAAGATGGTAATTGTGAAATAATTTTGGATCTGCATAAGCTAAAGGGCGGGATATTGGAAAATGGGATCTAGACTCTTCATGATATCTTCAATTGGGATAACATGATGGGAATTTGGAAAGAATGGAATATCCAAGCTTTGAATCCTCTTATCTACCAAGTGACCACCCTTCTAGAAAGTTTAAATGTTTGTTCCCGCATCAACATAAGCTTAGACAACACCATAATATGAATTCTTGCACTTAGGAATATCAGGTAAATATAGGATATGAGGAACTTATTTTGGATCTAGACAACCCTCCTCCGTTTAAAATATGGAGCGCAGTTTGGAGCACTGATAGATTTCTAACAAATTTCTTTTGTTGGACTCTGTCCATGAGAAAACATTGAAAACTAAAAATATGCAAAGGTGAGGTATTCACGAGCCTTCATAGTGTGTTCTTTATAAATAAGTGAAAGCATCAATATCCCATCTCTTCAAAAAGTGTAGCTTCTCTCTGGCATGTTGGAAAATGACTTTTGTAGAGATTGGTAACATTAATTGAATTCCTTCTAGGTGATCCAATATGTTTGAATACTAGTCTCCAAAGTATTTGAGCTCCCTTCAATCCAAAAAGTTGTTAGGATATTTAGACACTTAGGAGTTAGTTAAGATTAACTTGTGCAATATATCCGTTAGGTAAAAGTGTGTTTCTTTAGTATGCATTAGTATGCATTTGTAAATATTCTAATCCGACGGTCACGATATGTTCTAGACATAGAGTGATCCGACGGTTCAACTTCTCTTAGATCATACCTACCATTGATCCGTGGCTTAACACCCGATTGGTCTATGATCTCTATTTAAAGAGCATAGAGGGTCCTTGGCTAGTTGATCGATTATGAGAAGCTCATGTAACTTTCTTTCTTTTGCATAATAAATTGCTCCGAAGTAGCTATTTGGCCGGGGCCGTGGACTGTTTCCCTCTCGAGGGTTTTAACCACGCGACAAACATTGGTGTATTGATCTGTGATCTGTTTGTGTGAAGTGGCTATTCTTGGTGTTCGGTCCTTTGGGAGTACCCTGTGTACCCTAACAAAAGTGTTTTAAGAGGTATTGGTATGCTCTTCCAAAGTTCTTATAATGGAATATTTTGTTATCCTGTATGCTTGTATTTTTATAATATTTTTCTATCATTCAATTCTCTTCCAAAGTTCTTATAATAGAAAACAGATAGATCCTAGATGAGACTCGAACCTTCTTATAGAATGTTTTCAACATCAATTTCTCTCTTAGTTGACTATCAATGAACACTATGGAGAAATTAGCTCTCTTGGACAAGAGGGTAACTCTATAATAGCATCACAAGGATACCCTCATGGTAATACTAGACCAAGAGTTGGGGAATATAAGAGGATTGGTGCAAGTGGAAGAAGGCATTGTGGGAGATACATGGCTGTTAGGCAAAGAGTTGGAAAATAGGGAAGTGACAATGCTGAGAGGAGACCTGAACCAGATGGGAAACAAAGAAGACTACAACCCTGAGCGAAGTGAAGAAGAACAATAAAAAGTTTTGCAAGATACCTCAACTTCAAAAGGCCCTCTTAACCCTGAGGATAAGATCAAATCTTAGAATTGGACAAATGGAACATGCTAGATTCCTTTTTGCTTCTCTTTTTGTATATGCAGTTTCTCTCATTGTTAATTCTGTTAGTATTTTGTAAGTAGTATAATATTCCAAGAACTTTAGGAATTATAGATAGGAAGATAACAAATATATGGGAAGAATACTCCAAAATCCTTCTCCTTTGGAACTACTGTCAACATTTACATATGTTGTAATACTTGTTAAATGCATGTGAACATGATTCTAGTATTTTTTATACATAATATATTTAACCATTATTGTTAAAAAAAATATTTAGAGAGATTGTATCATCTAGGTTTTTTAACAAATACAACAAATTATGAAACATAATAGTAATACAATGTGATTCTTCTAAAAATGAAAACAAATAGAAGCCATTTATAAGGCTTCAATGCTCAAACAACACCAATCATGTGTCTCACAAGCCTCCTCGAGGTATTACTTATATGTGTCCTTAAGAGGAATTCATCCTACAAATCAATCATGCAAAGTTTGCTTTGTAAATATTTCAAACTTCAAGCTATTCATCAATAAATAAATTCACTAGTATTTCTTAAGGGGTTATATTGTTACCTCGCGATAAATTTTGAGAAAAATGACCATTGTATTTGTGATCAATGGTTGAAACATTGTCATAAATCACCATAACCCCAAATAGATAAGATGGTGCATCCTTAATCTCGAGGGATGACATTAATAAATACCCAAAGACTTAGCATGGAGTGGGAAGCTAAGGGCCACTTAGGACTATCATAATCCAACTAACATGGAAATATTGATAATAATACCTTGATGGTGGAAAAACAACCAACGGAAGCATGCGTTTTTATACCACCTATTTTTCCCACAAAATTAAGAAACAAAGAAAAATAATTATGAAATTCATAATACGAAAATAATGTAATAACAATAACTAGTGTTTTTATTGGCATGATATTTATGATAGTAATTTTTTTATTTATATTAATTTGTTAAAAAATTAAAATAGATTAAATATAAAAAAATGGCATTTATAGGACTCATCTTCAATGCAAAGAAAAATACCGACTTAATTTCAATTGAGACTCCCATGCCCACTTGGACTCCCGCGCTCCACTTCACGTTCAGCCATGCCCACTTGGACTCCTGCGCTCTGCTTCTGCAACTGGACTTACATCACCTGCAGCCATCATCATACAAACAGAGGCATCACCCTCGATCTTAGATACATGGATCTGTGTGGAACCATCTCTCCATCCCTCGACAATCTCTCCATTCTCCGCACTCTCGATCTTGATTGAAATAAACTCCACGGTCTCATCCCAGCTGAATTGGGACACCTCTTTCGTATGAGAATGCTATGGTTGAGTCACAATCAATTAAAAGGAAATATCCCAAATCAACTCGACAAATGCAGAAATTTGGTTTCGCTGGCACTCTCCTTCAACCATCTTAGCGAAAATATACCCAAGAGTTATTTATAATGAATGGGTCTATATCCCATGGGAACTTGATCTTTGATGACTTCTTGAAGTTAAGAAAGTGTTCGTTTTCCACTATCATCTTATGTCTAATTAAACCCAAGGAGAACACTTTAACAGTAAAAGATGCAAGTAAAATGTAGGGTTGATGAACAAACCCATACAATCTAATTATTGTACCCTGCTCCAATAGAAACCAATCTCCTATTCTCTTTTTAGGAGAGAACTGTAGCATCTCCTTCATCTATGGAAAGACCCTAGGCAATTTCTTCTGAAAGAATGCATTATGAACTTTTGACATGAGAAAATTCATTTATCTGCTATAATCTCTGTTCATCTCATCTGTAAGTACCATTTCATGGAGTTGCAAGTTTTCTTCATTAAATGATAGGAACATTTTAAGCAGATACAACTGGAACATGTTACATGAGGCATCTCATTTTGTGGAAGTCAACTAGCTGAGAATGAATATTTTCAGCTAGAAAGTCATCAAATTTAAGGCAAGATTATTGAACTGACTGACCCGACTCTTCTAACTCATTTTGACTAGTGCTAAGGGTAAACAACAGGTATGATTAAATGTTCTGTAACATATTTATCTATATATAACCCTAAAAATTGACTTATGAGGGTTATGACACATTGGGTTTCTTCATTGAATAAGTTGGAATCAATAGGGAAAGGTTGGTTTTGCAATAGGATGTCAGGCTTGAAACAGGTCTTGAAGAAAGCCTGTTTTTGTTCAATGGTAGACTCTTTAAAATACTGGGTTATGCTTTCTTCATTAAAGTCTTTGGATACTTGAGTAAATTCGATGGGAATAGAGAAGGTATTTATAATAACAAGAGGGTTGATTGGACATAGGATCTTAGACTTGGTTGCATCCGTAATTACCCTCTCAGAAGAGGAGTAATTACAAGCGCATCAATCAACAAACTCAGGAAAGTTTAGGGCTTGCTCTATGGAAAAATAATGAAAATGTGACATGAAAACACGATGAACCTCTCTCCCCTGGTTTTTGAGAAGTTTTAATTTATTTTTAACATCTTCTATTGGACCATTCAACAATATAGTGTAAAAAATCGGTAAGTCTTTGTCCTCAAAAAGCTCTTCAATCCTCTGATATTCTAGGTTTTGGGCCTCTACCTCTTCTACCTCATCCATTTTATATACTTTCTTAGTGAGGATAATTAGACTACCTGGTTCATTGATAAGTGGTCCAAGGATTCTGTCGGAGCTAGATGCTTCCGCACAGTCATGTGATTTCGCTTTCCAATGAACAAATAAACAAATGACCTAAATCCACGTTCTCGTACTTTTATATTATTTTTTCTTTCATATCAACCCTGCATCTTTTTTAGTGGAAACATTTCCCAATCGTCTATCTTGTAATCTTCATCTTGATCCATTGATCCCTTTTCCCGTTTAAAGCACTTATCCTTATTCTCTGTTATGTTTCTCTCCATATTCTTCTTGCAACTTCCAGTTGTAGATTAATGAATTCTGACCATAAATTATCCTCTGATTGATCTTCACCGTCAATTATTTTCACCTTTACTCACCTCTTTAACTTTTCGTCCAACCTTAGTTTCTTAAGAAACATGCATTTTCCCTTTGCGGAAATGTTATATGTTGTAGATATGAATCCTCATTGATCTGAACCATTCAATTATGCTCTTGCCTACCCAATTCTGTTGATATTTCTTTAAACTTCAAGTGGGCATGTTCTTTCAACGGAATTGTTTCCATCCATAGATTTGTTTCATATTGAATCTGATCCCTTGATTTCACATGCCCTTTAACTCATTCTGCAATCTCACCAAGTTTCTTCTTCCCTGCACCTTTGATTAGCAAAAACACCATGAGCTATTGATCTAGATCATGCCTTCATCTGGACCATTGAAAAATGTGGTCCCTACCACATTCCGTTGATTCCCAAGATTTTATTCATCCATGCACTTTTCAGCCGCGGAATTAATACTAACCGTTGATTTGGATCGGGATTTAATTTGAGTCATCAAAACATAAGGCTCCTACTCGATTCCACTGATTTGCGACCTAACTTACCCCATGCTTGTTTACACAACGGAATCTATTTGAACCGTAGATCTAAGACATCTTTAAATGTTCGTCGTTCATTATTGATGGGCCTACCAAATTCTGCAAATATCCAAGCTTTATTTCTCCGCGCATGTTCTCGTAGCGGAATTGACATCCACCATAGATCTATTTCATCGTCCGATCTCCATCGTTGAAAGGTGAAGGATCTACACAATTCCGCAGATTTTGAAATTTTATTTTCCTGTGCATGTTTAACTAGCGGAATTCTTGAGGATCGTAAATATTCCTCCATATGTTGATATGACGGTTGATTTTATCTACAATTTGACACCATTCTGCAAGTAACAAAAATTATTTGAACCATGCAACTTACCTTTGCAGACTTACCTGTAGTCGTCGATCTCCCTTGTTGTAGATATACACCATTAATCCTTGTTGCAACATAACACTTCAGAAGATTTCTTATACGCAGCTTATCTCCAATGTCGCACTTACAAATTTTTCGTATTTTTTATTTCAAATCTAGGAATAAATCCTTCAAAGCATTAAAAACCCCTTCTGCACACCTCTAAGTCATATGGTACAAAAATTTTAGACCTCACCTTTCATTCCCTCTGGTCTAACCCCTTCCAACTTCTTAGTCCAAAAATGGTGCTAACAATCCCATTATAACTTTCTAGGCATAAATCAATAGCTGGGAGATGGATTTCTTTCTCACCCCTTCTGATAATGCCAGAACCAAACTTCGTGGAATATCTGTCTGATTTCCTACTTTACAATAAACCATAGGTGCCTCATCGATTCCAATGGAGACCAAGTTTTTGTCATAGCTATGAAATTTGAAGAGCATGGTCATATTTAAAAATTATTTTTCTGATTTACCACATAAAACGCAAATGTACCAATCAAAATTTGAATTTGGTAATCTAACCTGTTATATTTTATTTAATAACAAAATAGAGTATTATATTGTGAATATTTCTTTATATTGTGATAATTAAGGTTTGTCTTTATTCATTGGTCATATTCGTAATTAAATGTACCTCAATTATATATATATATATATATATATATATATATATATATCACCTCAGATTAAGTACATAAATAAGTAATCCAAATTTTTCATTGGAGGGTTGGGCTTATCAGCTCTATGGTTTTCCCTATTTTTTATATTTCTAATGATTTGCCTCCTTTAGAGGATTCTATATACGAGGACGCGGATGGGAAATATGAGATCCAGACTCCATTGAAGTCTCTTTTGGATCTTGTTAATGGACATAATCATGGATCTTACTATGTTCCCCATGGATACTTTCTTCAATCTCGAAAATACATATGTGCTTTCTTATTGGAGGGGAATCATTATGGTGTTCAGTAGATCCCCTCTGCAAAACATTCTCCTCAACTGCGAGGGATACATTTCAGAATTGGTGCTGGCTCATGATTCAGGATGTTTGATATAGAACACAAAATACTATCAAAATATCCTTATGTGCACAACTTCCATGGGTGTCTCCCATACTAAACTCTAGAGGCATTGTTACGATTCTCATGTGTTGGACATAATGACCACACTAAGAGGGGGGGTGAATCAGTGTGTGAGCAATTTAAACCCTTTTTAAACCTTCAATTAATCAATTAGATTTTATCAAGCATTATGTTATCAATTACATCATCATATTCATCATCCAAATCAACCATGAGTCATAAGCACAATAATCACATCAAAGAGAGACACAACAATATATGTAAGGTAAGCTTTATTTATTTTCAATGGAAGAATTCAATCTTTGTGATTACAATTAGCACCAACTGATAAGAAAAGAACCAACTCTTATGAGAGGATCCAACCTGGTTTTCTTAGATCCAACTAAGAAAGGGTTGAGGAGTCCAATCCTCAAGTGCAATACTTAGCTTGCAATATTGGTGTCAATCTATGATTGTCATCAATCTGTTACACAACCACTTATGCTCATTAATCATGTTCACTATTGTCATGCCACTTGTCATCAAGGTGTCTCCTCATAAAAGAGACACTTTTGCCACTCAATCAATTGTTGCTCAAGAAGCCACATCAATCACCATGTCAAGTTTGTTGCTGCCATTCAAGACCTCATTACTTCCAATTCATCATTGTATCATCAAATCATCAATCGTGTCACTACCACTCACTGTTTATGTACATCATAGTTACTACTACTCTCATTGATCATTAAGTATGCATCATCAAAGCATCATCATAGTGTGCACAACATCATCAATAGTGTACAAGGCATCATCATGGTGTACAAGGAATCAATATAGTGTACAAGGCACCATCAACATCATGGAGTATAAGTAAGCATCATCCATTAGTGTCAACAAGTATACATCATCATGGAGTATGCATCATATCATCATCATTGTGTTCATCATCATATCATCATCATATTTTGCATCATGTATGCATTATCATCATCATTATATAGTATACATGATCATACCTTGAAGTGCATGTAAATATCTCACACTTGGGTTGTGTATGTGTGATGTAGAAGACTCCAAACAATATCAAGAACCAGACTGTGTTTTTCCTTCAACCTGGGTTAAGTTCGGACAATCATCTACCTCGGACTGTGTGTTGAAAGAATTCGGGACTGGTGTACAATTGACAAATCTGGGACTGTTTATACAACAAAAAAATTGTAAATATTAACCCCAAATAAGTATCCACCATTTGTGATCTACCTCATTCTCTCACTTACGACTTCATTCCATCAAATCTTCATTCAAATTATCAAACTTTTCCCAAAAGATGAACTTCATCTATTGTAACCCTAGGTTCTGAGGCAGCCTCATGATCTCATTTTTAGTGCAACAGTACAAGTGAGGTCACTCATTTCACCTTCATTGTTTAGCTTGAGTGGAAATGACTTGTATTTATACTTTTTTTTTATGTTGTCCACATCCTCAAACTAGGGGTCTCCTTTAAGGGTGGAGTGTAAAATATAATTTTTGTTTTTGTTTTCATTGCATAAGTCTTTAATGGTCAACCTTAGGGTCTGTTGTAATTAACCCAACACTTCAAGAGTCAAACACAAGAAATCAAGAGTGGGGTGTCCTCCACATCATCATCCAAGGGTACATCAAGGAACCAAGGACCCTTAGTCAAGGGTGTGCACATGAAATCAAGATCAAGGCATGTGTTCCATGCAACATGCAAGCAAGTGAGTCCACCACATCGTCAAAACCAAGGGTGTAGAAAGTTTCCAAGTGCTATCATGGCACCATATATGTGGGTTCCATCATCTTCAATGGTCATAATGTCTTAGGTTTTGTTCTTCATCAAGCCATTAAGTGCCATGTCCCAAAAACCCAAAATGAAGGGTGCAAGCTATCTTCAAGGGTTTCAATACCCCATGAACACACACAATATCTTCACCCCTCCTTCAAGGGTGCAAGGACCATCAAACCACCATTTGTGGGTGTTATTTATAATTCCCTAGGACCATCTCCAAGGGTTCTAAGACCCCATCAACCTACAAATGACCACATCATCTCCTTCAAGGGTTCACGGACCATTACACTACCAAGTGTGGGTCCAAGGACATATACAAAAATATTCTTCACAATGACAACCACACAAGAAGGCCTTTAAGGTCCATCATGCCATCTAACCACATAAAGTGCAAGTAGTGGGCTCCAAGACCATCAACTGACACATACTAAGTGTGTGTGAGCTTCATTATCAACTTGTGGGTCCAAGCATTTATTCAATGTTTCATAAGTTCTTCAATAGATTCTTCATCATACCGAGGGCATGTTCATGGGTTCCACAACATGTCCAACACCATACAAGAATTACACCAAGGGCATCATGGTCATCATCATAATGGTATCAAGGATCATATACAAGGGTTCCATGACCCAAAAAAAACATAAATAGCCACAGAATGGGTCATAATGTTTCTTCAACCCATATAGGTCTTCTCCATCATCCACAAGGGCTTCATCACCATCTCCAAGGTCTTCAACATCATTAGTGGGGTCTTCAGTATCGTCAACAAGGTGGTGGCTCCAAGATCGAACCTTCTGGGTTCAAGGACCTTGCAGGACTCCATAAGGTTCTCCAAGGCACTAGCCATATCTATAAGGGATTAACTAGTGCCTCCTTGTCCCATTTGGTCTTGCCCCATAAGCTAATGATACATGATTCGAAACAATATGAGCATAAGCATGTGCCACAAACAAATGGTTCACCTTTTTCTGCACTTTTTTTGCATAGCGTGCATTTATTGGGTCCTAACCAACTCCTTTTCTATCAACTGTCCTAGGTAAGGATCCTATTTGCTAGGGCTAGAGATAGCAAAAATTTTGTTTTAAGAGGCAAATAAATTTCCATACAACCTTTCACCAAAATAGATTTTCTTGAGTTTCCTCATCTTCGACTTTAACTACATATCCTAATTTAACCATGTAATCACTAGTGCCTTTGTTCCTTAACAATTTGAGTTGATCATATTCCTCCTTAAGTATTAATGCATATTGATAAATATTATTGGTGTATAAGGTCCATTCCTCAGCTAGTTTATTTTGTAAAGAAATATCTTTTATAGTCGGTCAACCTTGACCCATGCATTGCTATGGTCATGTGATGTGGGATCCCTTGCTGAGTTAATTCCATAGTCATGTAGTTTAACAAGAAGTGCATCCAATATCTTGAAGTTTCCATCAAATCTGATCCACGAATCTTCACTCATCCTCACTTTTCTTCCATTCCCCACCTATCAGAGCGTTCAATTAATAGTTTTATTGTTATTATAAATTTTAGTTTTATTATCATTCTAAAATTAATAAGAAATCTAATTAATAAAATTTATAAGTTTAAATTGTTATTAAAGAAAAAAGATAAATTTGAAATTGATCTATATTAAAATTTATTATTATACGTTCCATTAAAATCATTTTGAAGATGAGAGTGTATATGTGTTCACTTGATATATTTTTATAATGGATTATGATTATTTAGAACATAGAATAGAAAAATAGTATTGTAGTTTTTTAATACATTATTATTATTTTTAAATGGACAATGGGGATGTGGAAAATCCAAACAAATTAAATTTACAAATAGAATACAAAATTATCTACAATAGTTCTTGAGTTGAAGTAGCATGTAAATATGTTAAAATATGTCAAATATTAGTTAGTTATAAAAATGAAAAGGAAAGTACTTTGGGAATCTTAAGCCTAAATATCACCTCTCTTTGTTGTATAAACAAACCATCCATGCTAAATAAAATTCATCCTAGAATTGGAGTTATCCCAGGTCTGTTAATTGGTATCAGAATTTGTCATAGCTCTAGCATGGTCTCTTTTTTTCCTATGTTTGGAATTTCTTAGTCTAGCTTGTAAACCCAAATTCCTCTCAATGTCTTATGGTTTCCCTCCTACTCCCTAAGCATGTTACAAGTCCTAATTTTTTCACGAGGGAATATTCTCTATGTATTCTCTCAATCTACACATGCTTCCAATCCTCTTGAAACCTAAGCATATTTTAAGCAAATTGGGAAAAGACTATCTGTACAATTTCTCCTCGTCACCCATTTCAAACCCTAATGCATGAATACCTATGTTTTCTTACCATCTCTCATAATTTCATTTGACTCTCAACATGCATGAGAACTGAGACTTGCGTGAGAACAAAGGCACCCATTGGGCTTTCAATCCACCTCATTATTCTGTATCTACTTCCATTTCACATGCGACTTGGAGGAAAAATATACGATCGACCAAATTTAAGACTAGTGGGATGAGAGAGGCCGAACAAATGACCATGTAGTGAGTGAGGCCAAACATCTCACCAAATTGAATATTGGTGTAGTGAGAGAGACCGAACATGCAACCATGTGGTGAGAGAGGCCAGACATGACCAAATTGAAGACTGGTGCGGTGAGAGAGGTCGAACACGCAACCAAATTGAATACCAGTAGTGAAATGATCCTTCAATCATCACTATTTACTACTACCACATGTGGGTATTTATATATGCTTGTGTAATTCATATTGCCACGTTTTTTAGGTTGACAGTGATTGCAAAGGAGCATCCTTATCTTTGGTATGATTAGAATGTTCCTTCTCTTTTTAAAGTGCAAGAGTATAAATCCTCCAGTTGATTGGTGACCATTTTCTTACATAACTCTATGCTTGGGTAACACTACAATTAACATTTATACTCTTATTTATTGATGGAATAATGTTTCCTAAAGAATTATTGTTCCCTACATGTTTCGGAGTGATTCATATCTTTAGTGATGGGTTATATGGTAGAATAAATTGTCACTATAGTGTAATTTTCAACCTATTGAAGATATTACAATTATTTATTTTGCAATAAGAAAAAAAAACATAATTTAAGATATTTGTAGAGACTATAGAAGGTATGCACATTGTATTTTTAGAAACTATATTGAGTTCATTGTTGCACAGATTGTAATGTATATTGTCTTCTAGACCCTCACAATGATTGTTATATTGTAGATTACATATTGAAGATACATATCTTGGTTTCCATTGATGTATTAGTGTTCATTTACAAAGAGAACTACCTAGAGTGGTCAAGAAAGATCAATCATATGCTTGTATTCAATGACATATGAGATGACATTTGTGAAGGATAGGTTATTGATGGTGCAAGCAATGCTACAATCACTACACCTAAAAAACGTAGAGTATATAAGTAACTTCCCATATGGAAGGGCATAGACAAGGATCTGTATGCATTGATTGTTGCTAGACAATAAGGCATACACACTTATTGGTGTTACGATAAGCGAAGATGTGAGTCGACATGTCTCATTTACCAAAATTTCTTGTGATTCTTTGAAAAAATTAAGGGATTGTTATGACACATGTTAATATTCCAATGGTTATATAATATCTAAAAACATTTAGCATCATAACCATATAGAAAAGGATCACTGAAAGGTAAATAAGCACAACCACATAAAAGAGCACATAGATTTATCCCAGGAAACCCTCATTGGGGATAAAACCTAGAAAAACTTCCTCGATATAGACTTCAACCAAGTACAATGTAAGACCCAAAGAATAAGACTTAGAAAACCTCAATAATAATATTGGATTGCTTCGTCTCCTCCAGATGGATTGTTTCTTTTCTCTCTAGTGCAACTGCTTGAATTTTTTGTGTCCAAATGAGTGAGGCACCTCCCATATTTATTTATACTGATCAATGGAGAAGCATAATAACCAAACAAGGATGAATTATCCTCCCAATTAGGTCCTACTTTCCTTGGGAGACTCAAAAATACATTTTAATAATAATTTTGTGGGTACTACTAACCCGACTTAAAACAAAGGTTTTACCTCAAGACTTTGCATGACTAATTTCATCAATATTGAAATCCCTAATTGGAGGAACAACATCTCTAAAAGGAGTAATACCAATAATAATACAAAATAGAATATATTTTGTAGTTACATTTATTTAACACTCCCTCTTAACAAGGAAGGTATTCTATAACACAACAATACATCTGTGCAGTTGACTGATAAGTCTATACATCATAGGAAGTTTTCAAAACTATATCAACATTATCATTATCTGTGGAATATCACCATCATGGAGCATCACATCTCGATCATCACGAAATGAACACATTTGTACGAGCATCGTATCTTGACACATCATAACAAGAATCACATCTCTTCGCATCATCATAAGAATCGCATCACATCTCGTCACATTGTCTTGAACATCACATCTTATCGTATCATCATAAGAATCACATATCATCACATCATCACAAACACCACATCTCGTCGCATCATCATGAGCATCACATATAATCACAGGTATTCTTATCTGAACATCACTTGCAACACACCATTTTAACTTAATGCAAAATCACCCATAGCATCAAAAAATGTTGGATCATCCATAAATGAATGCAAGACCACAACGTCCGCAAATGAATGCAGGACCACAACGTCCGCAAATGAATGCAGGACCACAACGTCCATAAATTAATGCATGACCACAAAATCTACTAATGAATGTAGGACCACAACATCTGCAAATAAAGGCCAGACCACAACATCCACAAATTAATGCAAGACCACAACGTCTACAAATGAATGCTAGACCACAACGTTTGCAAATTAGTGTAGGACCATAAAGTTTGCAAATGAATGCCATACCATAACGTCTGTAAATGAATGTCATATCACAACATCCGAAAATCAATGCAGGACCACATCTCATTGGGATCTTCATATTTGAAGATACGACCAACCTTCCTCATATATTCCTTGTGAGGATGACACCAACCATTTTGGGATCTACCCACGAAGATATGACCAGGATCTCTATACAGTGACCAAACCACTGGGGATCATTATTCTTTTCTTGTACATCCACATTTTGTTCCTCTGTAGGAACATAATGTAGCTTCACATCTCGTCTCTACACCATATCCTGGACTTTATGAAACACCAGGTTCTCTGTAAATCTTCCTGTCATAATAAATATTGGTTGCATCTATCTTGACATCAAATAATCCTACCATATCACTTCGCTACAGGATGAATCATGTTGCAATGTACTCATCCTCGGTTGTACTGAGGGAAACACTAGTTTGATTTTTGCTAATCCATGAGATCACACCTGATCCAAAACTAAAACATCATTCTAAGGTGTTATTTGTAGCCGCACTTCCTCTTTGCATCTACAATGAGTTCCTCCTCTCCTTTTAGGTCATCGACATATACTAGTCTTCTGCATTCATCCTTAAAGTAAAGGTTGGAACCTGCTTTACTCTTGGTAAATCCTTAGTCCAACAGGAAGTTGTCCATCTTCTCGTACCATGTAGATCTTAGAGATCTTCTGTAGTCACTCCCTCTGAAGAGGAGCATCAAAATATTTTGTACAGGAGTGACAGGTAGCATCCTCTGCTACTGATCTTATATGTATCCATCTCGGGTCAGTGGATACCAAGATCCTTTATCTTAAAATTTGTTGAAAAGTTTCTCTTACACCCATCTATGAGCTTATTATCTTCTATAGGCTTCCATATCCAACCTTGTAGCAAAGGTTAATATCTAGGTAGTTGGATAAGCTTATCCATGGGTTCCTTCTGAGCTTGTACAAATCCTTTTGGGCACATGTTGTTCTCTTCTCAATATACACTTATACTTTATTGCAGAAGTGTGTTTGGTCAATGGAGTATGCCATGCTATAGTCTAATCCCTCTTTCTGAGAGAAACCATGAACCTTGCTTTATATCCCTCGATGCCACCATCTGTTGCATACTTGATCNTAATTAATCATTATTTGATTAATTATTCACCCACTAGCTTAATTAGTTGGCATCCACTTGCACCTTAAATTCAATACATGCCATCTATATCCCAGGAATTCTTTATTTCTGATTCTGGGTTCATATTGACCACCTTTTGACCATCCAAAATTAGTATACAACGCTTTACAACAGATTCTGCTTTATTCTTCTTTATCCTACTTTTGTGTGGATAAGATAAAGATAATCAACTAGGAAACTGGGTCCCTTTGTTTCCAACCCATCCTTTATGACTTTCTCTCCATTTTCTCGGATTATCATGTTTTTTCATCTCCCTTGAAAACTCACTCATTCTTTTTCCAATTCGTGAGGTCCTTGATGGATTTGGGAAGTGCTTTAGCCACCTATGGGGGTTTGCTATATTTTGGTAAGTCAGCCTTTTTGAGCTTCATGAGTTGTCTCCATACAAATATATTTTCCTATGAGGGATGTACTATTTATGTACACTTATTCATCATTATTCAATGGAAGGATACACACCAATATTCATCTCTTCATTCATGTGATTCAATCTCTTTTCTTCTCCTTATTTTTCCTGTGTATGCTTGTGAGAATTCTTAGTAGCAAGATCTATTTCCTGTGATTATTATTAGAATAATTTCTCATAGCATTGATATATTATTTCTTCATGGTATCAGAGCAGCAATTTTGATCAAGCTCTACAGAGTTGAGGAGCGCATCCAGTCTCCTATCCCTCTTTGAAGGAGAGCTTGTCTAGCTTACAAGATTTTCTCCTAGTTCATTTTGCAGGTTGCAAAGAGTTTCTTCTTGAGCACATCAATTCCTCAATATGTTTCTCCTTCATCAATAATTCTTACTCCCTTCAACTACCATGAATGGAAATCCAAAATTTCCATTCTATTGCATAGTAGAATATTGTATAGAGTTACTCTATCTTTGGAGAATGAGCCCAATGCTATGATTGAAAAAGCTAAGTGGCATAATAGGTTGGATGAAGCCTATGGATTGATTTTAATCTCTATTTATCCTGATCTACTCTTTAATCTAGATGGTTTGACCACTCCAAACCAAGTATGGACTCAATTGGAGTCTCTCTTTGGAGTTCAAGATGAGCTAAGAGCGCACCAATTGGAGATTGAGTTATTCTCACCGAGTCCAAGCAATTTCAAATCTCTTGAGGATTTCTTCACCAAGTTCAAGTCACTTCTTCTAATTCTCAGGAAATTTGGGATTTATAAAGAATATGATCAATTAATCCTTTAAATTCTTTCAAAATTGGGTCTTGATTACTCAGTTTTTGTGTCTACTTTTCATGCTACTAGGCTTGTTGTTCCTATGTGGGAAATTCCTTCTTTAAATTATTTTCTTGATTCACTAACAAAGGAGAAAGATAAATTGATCCATATGGGTGTTCTTAATTCTTCCATGGTCAAGGATCATTCTCTTTTGGTTCAAGGAAACAAGAATGTCAAATCAAAAGAGAAGTAATTTGTGAAGAAGCCAAAGTCATAAATTGAAGATGATAGTTCAAAGCCTGCTAATGAAGATTCAGTAAAGAAGGGTAAGAAGTAAGGGAGAACATCCAAGTGTTATTATTACAGTAAGGGTTTTCATTCAAATAATAAGTGTTTCAAGAATAATATGGACATCATGTATCATCTTCCTGAGAAACACAAGATCGAAGTTCCCAATGAACTAGAAAAGCATGTTGATTCCTCATAACAATGTCATAGTGCGCACTTCCAAGGTGATATAACTTATTATTTGAGTTCCAGAGTTATATCCTTTAATCATGTCTCTGATATGTATTTAGTCTCTAATATATCAGAATCATAAATATCAGATCCTTTCTTTGATAATCCTCCTCTCAGTCTACTAGGTTCATCTCCCAAAAATTGTGATTTTTCACTAGATATTGACTTGTCTTTGAGCAGCTCTTCCTCACAAGATTATATATCAGATTTAGAATATTGTTTGGAGGATTATTTGCATGTTTGGACACATATAATACCACCATCCATATCATCTACCATACCTTTGAATAATCCTAATACTATACAAATCCCAAGTTCACTAGTTGATTCCTCATTGGTCTCTTATGCAATGTTACTTATCTTACATGGTTTGAAGTCTTTCCTATCTTTCAGTGGATATTTATCTATGGCCTTAGTCATATTTGGAATGATATTAAATATGTTTGTATATTTTCTAAACACTTATGGCTCAGATCTCATTTCCATCCATCATTCATATTTTTACACCTATCATTTTTCCCGAGTTGCTCATAGTTTTCCTAGTCTAGCCCTATATCCTTATGGAGCCACTGAATCCTTTGTATTTGCTGTTCCATATGATAATGTTTCTGATATATCAGAGCTATTTTAGAATCATATCCAATATGGAAAGGTGCTACATCAAATTTGAATACTGACATGTGATTCACATCACAATTTTGCAGCTATCTAGGGAATTAAGTGTGAAATAAATTGTCTTAATTTTTGTACTCTTTGGGAATGAGTATGCATAGATATATTTTACCTTTCATATTATGTTTGTAGATAAGAGTTTTATAGCATCAAGAAGCATTCAGATAATGCTCCTACTTCATCAGTTGATGAGATACAAGGAGTCTCTCCTCTTCTTTCTTACAGGTTCTATACTCTAGCGCAGGATCATGGAGTTCATGATTTCTTCAACAAATATTCCATCCAAAAGTAGTTCATTCAGCTCATTCAAGTGAATATAAAGATATGTTGAAGACATATTATTTCAAATTTTGTGCCTTGTCCTTTCTTGAGGGAGGATTTTCCCCATGCGGTTTTTTCTCTTTCCTCACTTTTATGGACATAATAATTGTTAAAGGGTGACCATAGCCTTGTTGCTAGGAACTATATGCATCCATATACACCCATATTTTTGACATACCATCATAAATTCATACTTATAAGGGGGGTTTTGGAATATATTAAACCCACTCATAACTTAGGATAAAATAATTAATCATTATTTGATTAATTATTCACCCACTTGAACCTTAAAGTCAATACATGCCATCTATATCACAAGAATACTTTATTTCTGATTTTGGGTTGATCTTGACCAGATTTTGACCATCCAGAATTAGTATACATCACTTTACAGCAGATTCTGCTTTATCCTACTTTATCCTGCTTTTGTGTGGATAAGGTAAAGCTAGTCAACTAGGAAACTGGGTCCTTTTGTTTCCAACCCATACTTCATGAATTTCTCTCCATTTTCTAGGATTAGCATTTTTTTCCATATCCCTTGAAAATTCACTCATCCTTTTTCCAATTTGTGAGGTCCTTGATAGATTTGGGAAGTGCTTTAGCCACCTATGGGGGTTTGCTATATTTTGGTAAGTCGGCCTTTTTGATATTTATGAGTTGTATCCATACAACTCAATTTTACTATGAGGGATGTACTATTTATGTACAATATTATTCATCATTATTCAATGGAAGGATACACACCAATATTCATCTCTTAATTCATGTTATTCAGTCTCTTTTCTTCTCTCTATTTTTCTTGTGTATGCTTGTGAGAATTCTTAGTAGCAATATCTATTTCCTGTGCTTCTTCTTCACATAATTGCTCATAGCATTGATCTATTATTTCACATATATTTTAGATCCACATGGAAGACACTACGGACTTCCCTTAAGGTATCAGAACCGCATCCTAGACATCATTCCCCATGATTAACTAGTATTCTTTGATCATAGTCTTCTTCCATTTCTCCTTGGTTAATTCTTCATATATTGAATGATATATATCAATGATGTCACTCAACAGTGCCACATAACTAGAGTGTATCTGATTCCTCTTACTTTCATTGGAAGTCCTGTCATACTTTTCTTCATCTTGAATTATCTCTTGTTCCCAAGAAGGTCTTCATCTCTCGAGGTGGATGTACCGCTCTCATTAGGTCATATCATGATTCTTATAATCTTCAAAATCTCTTTCTACTACTACGGTGTCTCTGACCCTAGGAGTTTCAGGTTCATGTTCATGTATTTTTATTGGAATGGAACTTCTAACTCAACTGTTGTCGCTTGTTATTTGGAACAAGTCTCATCCTTCTTTTCTTATAGGTGATTATACACGATCTTTCCTACAAGTCAAATACACTAGTTGCATGTTTAGAAAAATTCATAATCTTCAAGACATATTAATAATAAAAAATTCTTATGCATAAAATATAATCATGACACTGTTTTTTCCAATACAACTTTCATCCATATCCCATATACACAGAAACTTTCTAGATTCCTTCCATCTCTACCATAACATTATTAGATTATGCACTAATCCCAATATGTCTGCAAAGAAGTTTCATTATAGATAAGTAGCAATGGTATGTTTTATAGCTCCATAGGCTAGTTACCCATCACATGCATATTAAGTAGTATATTGTTCAGTGATGCAAACATTATATCATGCATAATACATTTCCTTAAAAAATGTTATTTAAGAAACTATATATATATAGGAAATCAAAATTCAAATACTTATCTTTGTTTTTTTGTAGACTCCATCTTGATCCTTATGTCCTTGCAAGAATAAATGGAGCCTTCTACTTCATAATATGATTATGGGAACCCGTGTACTGATTCTGAGTGTCACTAACTGCATTCATTCTTATCCAATGTTGAAATAGACAAGAGTATGATAGTTTTATTCACTAGTAAAGTTCATATTCCTCGTCACTTGAGGATTCTTCCTTTTCTTCTATGAATATTTTATTAGTTGGTTCATCATCTTCAGCGGTGTGAGCATGGTGTCTTTTTTTTGACTTCTTGTTGAAGGAGCCTCTATTTATAGGACAATGTTTGGATTAGTGTCCCTTGTCATCACAAGTGTAGAATCAAATGTGGAAGGATCTCTTTTGAATTCCTTTTGTTGTGATGATTGTCCTCCTTCTTTCTATGATTTCTTCTTGGACTGAACTATGAGAGGTTGATCTTTAGTTTCTCCCATGTTCTCTTGTTATGAGTCGAGCTTCTTATTATGTGCATTCTTCCCATAGTTTGTTGAAAGAGATCAACTTCCTTCTTGCACATATTCATTGAATTAATGAATCCCATGATCTTGGGAGTCCATTCAAGGTGGTCATAACGGTATTTTCTTCTTCCACATTCTCTTCGACTTATTCAAGTTGTTCCTTGATTTGAGAAACCCTTGTGAAGTGAGATTACATGGTCTCTGAGTTTTGTATCTTCACATTATTTAGTTGGTTCCTCAGTGCCATCTTCCTCTTGATATTATTTCCTTTGTAAAAGATGGTCATTATATCAAACATCTCCTTGGGAGTCTACAAGGACGATACATGTGAGATTCAATGGAGATAGAAATAATACTCTTGGATTTGAAAAAGTCCTTCTTTTGCTTTGTCTCCATCTCCCTCTAGATATGCAACTTCTTCTTTGACATAGTTCTCCACATCATGCTTCTTCAGGTATGAGAAGCACTCTATAATTCCATGATCGGGAGTTCTCGTCTCCTTCAAGATTTTTCTCAAGATTGGTACTATTTTTCATCATGATAAAAATTAGAATCTCAAATGGAAATATATTGCTTCAACTTAATGCTTGTTTGAAGGTTTCTCTAGAAGACTGCTTCTGGTGGACCTAGGGTTTGACAAAGAAACCCTAATTTTTCAACTTAGGGATCTTGCATATCTTATTGGATACAAAGATGTGCCTCCTCAAGGAGAGCTAAGCAGCATACTCATTTTCCCACAACTGTGGACAAAATTGCAAAATATATAATGCCCTAGTTTTCCCCAACAACAATGTTAGGTTCAAAATTGAAAATCCATAGAATGGGAAAATACTTTCATATACTTATGCATCCTCCTAAGGAGAGTTTGATAGTTCTCCCTTTTTTAACTGATCGGTGGAGGGAAGTGCTCGAAATAGGAAGCCCTAGTTTTCTCCAATTTCTTCTATAGAATTGTCTTATATTGAGTATGATGTATCTCCACAAATACTTCTCCTCTGGTTCTGAAACTTAGTCCTGAGATATCTTGATATGTATTATTTCCAAACCCATAGGTTATAGCAGAATTGGATTCACCAGGTCAGACTTATGTGAATTTTCCCAAGGTGACTTGTTTTGAGGGATGTTCAGAATAATGAACTTGTACAAACTTCCACATGTCATTGTTTCATGTTCAAGGTCTAAAAATCAGAACAAAGAAACCAAAGTTTGTTCCCTATATGAATAATCTTGATAAATTTTATTTTGAAATTCGTAGCCTGAGATGTAACAATTCTAACTAGGTCTCTTGTTTGATATTGGATTCTGGAGGAGGATGGAAATCACTACATAGCCAGTGAGGAGATACAAAAGAGATGAATAAAACAATTGAAGAGCAACTTATAGAAGAGACAACAAATCTGGACAAACTGGAGAAACAAGCACACCAATGGATAACTCAAGACAATGATCCTATCTTGGCCAACCTCGACGAGATTCTCCCACAAATGAAGAGATTACCTGACACTGCAGAAGAGAAAGCACAATTTTTGGGTCCCGACATGAGTAATATTGTGGACCTGACAATACAAGAGAAGATGTCAAACTTGTCAAGCATCACAACCTTGACCATCGATATCCAGAAAGTAATTTTCAATTGGGAAGAATTTCAGCACCAACTAGTTGTTACAACACAAACCATTGTGGAGATCTATGTACAAAAACGACCATCAATCATACAACATAGTCCATAAGAAAAAAAATTGTAGAAACTACTTAAGACAGTCATATTTTTTGTTACCTCCCCTATTTCTTCAGGACAAAGAAATATTTTGTTCCTGGGGGAGATGTTGGAGGAGTTAGTCGGTTAAGCTTACTAGACTAGTTCGCTGACTAATTGTACATTAGGTCGGCCTCATCGGTCATGTCAGTTGAGTGAACCGACAGGTAGTTACCATAACTATTTTGTAAATGTATAAATAGGTTGTTGAGCCAGTTATGAACTTGGTTCAGTTTATTGTATGAACCCACATGTATATTGAGTAATATAAGCTGTTATTCTATCCACTATTCTTGTCTCTTGTATATTTTATGTTTGTATGATTATTTATGTGTATTACTGGTAACCTTGCAAGCCGAGTGATTACAACAAAGTTCAACCTCAAAATTAAGGGAAATTGGCATCATTAAACTCAAATTGCTTTGATTCCCAAAATTTCTATTGCATAATGTTCTCTTTCTTCCAAAGTTGTATTGAAACTTGTGTCCCTTTTTCACATTCTATAGAAAGTTCATTCCATCCAAATTTTCGATGGAAGAGTTTATATGAGGATATTCTTTTAAAACCAAGTCACCGTGGCCATATATGAAGATAAAAAACTATTGAAGTTGAAAGGAACATCTACAAGAGCTTATAATTTTTCCTACCTCTCTCAGCATGAAGAAGGTACATTTCCTTACAACCTTCTATGGCATTCTATATATGGACACATTAATTATGACAATATTAGAATGTTGAAAAATAATGGTGTTCTAGTTTTCCCACCATTATAAAGAATTATAAATAATGTGATGCTTGTATTCTTGGAAAACATAGTAAGAAACATTTTCATGATTCAAATTTTAGAGCATGTAGAAATATAGATTTGGTACAGTCTAACTTGTGTGGCCCCGTGCTAGTTAGTTTTACAAATGGTAAAAAATACATCATGACTTTTGTTGGTGATTACTTTAGGATGTATTTTGTATATTTGTTTGAAAGATGAATCTCAAGCCTTTGAAACATTTTAAAACTTTCATGTATGGATTAGAAATGAATTACAATGGTGGATTGGTTCCCTTCATAGTGGCAATGTAGGGGAATACACGTAAAATGAATTTGAATCTTATCTTAGGATTGCGAATCAAATCAACAATCGTTAACAGAATGGTGCAGAAAAAAGAATGAACATGACACTCTTGAATATGGTGCATTCCATTATATTTTTAAAGAATGTAAAATCGATGTTTTAACTTATGCAATTCTATATGTAATTTATTTGAAAAACATAAGTCCAACTCATGCTCTTGTAAATAAGGCTCCATATGAAATGTTGTATGGCTGCATTCCCTTAGTGAGGAATCCCATTTGGTTCCACCCATTATGCCTTAATTCCAAGTACAAAGAAACAATCTCAGTTCAAGGAATCAAAAGTTCATCCTCTTTGGGTGCTCAAACACCACCAAGTCATATCGTTATACTTTCCATACGTGTCATTTTTTGTTGAAATGAATAAAAATGACAAGGCTATTGAGAGGCATCTTGATCATGTGGATAAATTTGCAAATACATTTAATGAATTTGACAATGAGATTCCATATCTTGAAGGGGGGTCTCTATCTTGGATTAATCATTGGAATCTCCTCTTGTAGCTTAAGCTATTGTTTTAAATTTTTTTTAATATTATATTGAAATAAAAGGTATATTAAAGAATAAACATTACACATATTCTCACAATAAGATACACCTTACGTTTATATATATGTGTGTGTGTGTGTGTGTGGAATAAAATATATATTGGATTGTCCCCTCAGGGACTCATAAAATTTGAACGAAAACAAAAGGTTTTGTAACTATCTAGTTTCCCCAGTGATACCCTAAGAACTTCTCAAAAAATTAACTTTTCCCAAATAGAGACAACCTAGAATCTTTTGATATGGTATATAAACCTTAGTGATACATATAAAAATAGTGATATAAAAAGGGTTCCTTCAAAGGATTCATGATATAGATATTATAACAACATAGAATATATGTCTATAATGATATTGTTTTCTCTATATTCTTGAATGTGAATGGTACCCTCCTTTAAAGTCATGGCCTCTTTAAATATCTCGCTAGAAATAATATTGAATTCACTATAGATATGGACATAATACATGTGAGTTAACATATCAAATATATCCCTTGTAAGATTCATAATATGAATAAGGTCCTATTTCACCACTCTACGATGAGTGTTGGCTCAATCAATCCCTGTTGGAGACATTTACCCACCATGCACACTTGATTTGGTCAATTTGGCCTTATTAAACCACTATCCTAAGTTTTATTGACTTAATTGGCATCAGAGGAGCATTGTATGACATCAACATGAGCACACCCACGCCTACCTTCAGTCAAGGAGGCCAACTATGCCTTCTCCTTCATTTGGGGAGGCTAACTAGATCACTCCAGGGGTTATCTGAGTGTAATAAATGCACCTAATTTATAATTGATGTTTACAATCAGTTAAGATGAGTGGTGAAGGCACCTCCATTCATTATATTGATTACTTTATTAATATTTAATCAACTGGAGTCAACAGGGGCGCCTCCAACCACCTCTGATGGCCAGTTTGCCTTCAGTTAACCTCAGCGGGTTCATTGGAGTTAATGATGCACTACCACTTATTGGTTGGCATGTAGTGACATGTGTTTGAGCTACTTTCAGTTAGAATTAGTCATCCATTGCACTCTGACTTCAGTTAGGACTCAATTGAGTCAACGGGACTTGATCAGTTAGTTAAGTAGTGTGTTTATTGTGGCTTACAGTCAGTTAAGCTACACCCACTCATTCAATTCTAATGACCTCCTTGGGAATTCGAATTGTATTGTCATTAATGCACCTTGCATGACCATTGTATTGTATTATTCATTATTCATTTATTATAGAGAGTTGTAACATTCTATTGTAGCACCATTTTGCCAATTTTATGCATATTTGTCTGTATTCTTTGTGAGATTGTGTTTTCAGTTCCTATACCACTGTGACAAATTAATATGGTATCAGAGCTTACAGTGGGACGAAGCTCAGATCTCTCAAAAACAAGGTTTTTGATAGATCTTGCATTAAAACTTGAGCAAAGCTCAAAAATTCCAGCACTGCACTAGAAGCAAAGGCTTACCACTTAATACCCCAAGTTAGGAAATTGTTGATCAAGCTTTCTTGATCAATTATGATGGGTGTGATGAAAGCCTAAAATGTGCAGGCTGTTCGACCTTATGGTGAATTTTTTTGTGTTTTTTCATGTACAACTATGAATGGACTCATCAATCCCTCTTCTCACCCCATTCACAAGCTATTCAGAATGGAATTTGAAGATGATTACATCTCTGAAGAGAAAAGGTCTCTATGAGGTGTCTATTGGAATTGGAAAAGAGTCTTATGAGAATGATAATTACTGGCTAAATGATGGTGATAGAGATTTTGGAGCAATATGTCTGGCCCTTTCTCCTAGCTTGCGCTACCTTATTGGTTCTACTGAATACCCGAATGATATTTGGACAAATTGGACAGAACCTTTGGCAAGCACAATGAGGATCATAATAGCACTCTGGAGATCACATACAGCACCACAAGAGTTATTTAATCAAAAATATTGGCCTCTACTCTCTTTGATGAATTTGTTCAAGATGAAGAAGAACCATAATCTTCTACATAGTCAATTAGAATTGAAGAAAGTCTCATTGCAGTGACTCCTTCTCCTGATGCTCTGGAAGTTTATGAGATCTCTGATATTTCATCTCCTCATGTGGTTGAAATAGAAGAAGACATTCCAATCTCTGATATTGAAGAAAAATACTACTGCAATTCCATGCGAACATTCACAAGTGATTTTCCTTTGAATTATGTGCAAAATTTTCTAGTAATTGCTTCCAAAAGAGAAGAAGAATTTGATTTTTCTCTCTCTAATGTTGCTACTGGTGTGAAAATATGTAATAACTTGGATATTTTGGAAGAAATATCAGATTACCAGAGTGATCCATTCACTCCACTTGATCTAGATCTTCCAGCAAATTCTTCTAGGATTGCTTGCACCAAAATTCAGAATTTTGAAGAAGAAGAAAACTGTGCATCTACCGTCTCGGTGGACCATACTTTTGGATCTGATATGAACATTATTGGATATGATATGATATTATTTGGATTTGATCTGATATTTATTGGTTCAAAATATCAGGTTCATAAACCTTCAGTACTGCTTGTAGTTGTTCTCATCAACGTTGTGAAGAAACAAGTACCGCAAGTCTCCTTCAAGATTACTGCTAGGGATTTGATTTCATTTCATAGTTTTGGATGTGTTTTGAACCTATTTATATCTGATTTACTTTCTTATCTGATATTATTTGGTTCAAATTTTAAAATCCAAGAGCTTTGAATCATGCTTGTAGCTTCTCTCAGCAATTCCGGTGTGAAAAATCAAGTACCGCAATTTCTCTTCAAAATTGCTGCAGGATTCGATGTTAATTTTCTCTTATGAGATTGATGATATTATATTTTGTGAATTATTGGATATTTATGAAGCTATATCATATTATGGAGCTCAAGCGTTCTCTCTCCAAAGTCCCAGGTCTTCTCTACCTTTGGTCACATGCTCATCTCCTCACAGAACTAGTAAAGAGGAAGACATTCTACAACCGCCTGAACACTTGCTCCTAACACTTGGGGATGATTTTACCACTCATGGTTTTCTGTTCAAGGATGACATATATCAGTTTCTTGGATGTTCCTAACATGGTTCAAATTCCCAAGAACATTTTCTCTCTCTTCAGATGATTTCAGTGCCTCTACATGGGTCCATTTTTCACTGTGCAACTGTTTATATTTCTGATTCAGTTGAGTACATTGTTCTTCTTCCAAAGTGGAATATTCCTCCAGACATAATCATTTAGTTTGGATTCAGAAATTCACATGCACAGTCTCATGATGCTGCTACATAGAAGAACCAAAAACTTCTTGATTTACTACTTAGTTTGAGGGGGTGTATTTTTCCCATGAGGTTTTCCCCGTTTCCTTGGTTATATTAAGTAGTTACTTTATTATACAGGGTGACCTATGGCCTTAGTTTCTGGGGCCCTAGAATTTCATGCACTTTATGTTTCTACTTCTCCTGAGTATAGATTAAGGGGGGGTGTTAGAGACATTTACCCACCATGCACACTTAATTTGGTCAATTTGGCCTTGTTAAACCACTATCCTAAGTTTTATTGACTTAATTGGCATCAGAGGAGCACTGTATGACATCAACATGAGCACAACCACGCCTACCTTCATTCAAGGAGGCCAACTAAGCCTTCTCCTTTGTTTGGGGAGGCTAACTGGAGCACTCCGGGGGTTATATGAGTGTCATGAATGCACCTAATTGCTAACTGATGGTTACAATCAGTTAAGCTAAGTGGTGAAGGAACCTCCATTCACTATATTGATTATTTTATTAATATTTAATGAACTCGAGTTAGCAGGGGTGCCTCCAACCATCTCTGGTGGCCAATTTGACTTTGGTTAACCTCAGCGGGTTCATTGGAGTTAATGATGCGCTACCACTTGTTGGTTGGCATGCAGTGACATGTGTCTGAGCTACTTTTAGTTAGACTCGGTCATCCATTGCACTCCAACTTCAGTTAGGACTCAGTTGAGTCAAAAGGACTTGATCAGTTGGTTAACTAGTGTGTTTACTTTGGTTTACATTCAGTTAAGCTACACCCACTCATTCGATTCGAATGACCTCCTTGGGAATTCGAATTGCCTTGGAATTCATGCACCTTGCATGACCATTGTATTGTATTATTCATTATTCATTGATTATACTGAGCTGTAACATTCTATTGTAGCACCATTTTGCCAATTTTATGCATATTTGTCTGTATTCTTTGTGAGACTGCCTTTTCAGTTCCTATACCACTGTGACAAATTAATAATCACTAATTTGGAGTCTCCAAATACTTGAAACCACATCATCTCCTTTTTGTAAATACACTTCAACATGATCCATATGGCATTCAATTATGATTTATTTTGTGTGACATTTATCATTGTATACAATAGGTGATAATAATGTTTGTCGTCAATGAAGAAAATAGCACCAGATTCACATAATTTTTTTTTCACATAAGCTAGCTACATCAAAATATACCCGAGGTTTTTCCTAATCAATACACAACATCATTAATTCCCTTATTGATTTCTCTATAGGTAAATGTTTTTTATTGTCAATGGCTATTCTAATTCTATGTGAAGCTATAGGTTGAGAAATCCTCGAGTCTTTAAACATCATCTAGTTTGTTTTCCACCAAATCCCATATATGGAAAGACATGGGGGGTTATTTAAAGCTTTCCATAGCCTTATAAATTAACCATCCCTATAGGAGATCAAATAGTGTCTCCTTATCCCATTTTCTCTTTCCTCGTATGTCAATGATATGTTCTTCGAAACAATCTGAGCATAAGAATGTGTCACAAACAAATGGTTCACTTTTTTCTGCACTTCTTTTGCATAGTGTGCATCTATCGGGTCCTAACCATCTCCTTTTCTATCAAATTTCCTAGGCAAGGAGCCTATTTGCTAAGGCTCGACATAGTAGAATTTGTTTTATAAGAGACAAACAAATTTCCATACAACCTTCAACCAAAATAGGTTTTCTTGAGTTTCCTCATCTTTGAATTTAACTACATATCATAATTTAACCATATAATTACTAGTGCCTTTGTTCCTTAACCATTTGAGTTGATAATAATCCTCAAATGATTTGTTCCTTAACCATTATATTTTCTTGAGGCTTAACGATTTTGTGGTTTGCCAAAAGAATCCCAAGAACCGTGGTACTCACAAGTCACCTGGAGTGGGAAGAGAAGGAGATGAGATGAACTCCCATTTTCCAATTAGTATTTGTCCCATTTTAGGCAAATTCATTATTAATAAATATTTTTAATTATTAATAAATGGTTTTTAAATATTATTTATTAATAATTTTTCATTTTTAATAATTTTTAAATGTTTTAATTATTAATAAATAGTTTTAATTATTAATTTTTATAAATTTCTGTAGAGTTTGACGATGATATTCAAATCACAAAAAATCATACACCAATTCATATTTTAGTTATGCTCATTCAATGTTTAGTTAGATCATAGTTTAAAAATAAAATAATTATTGTAAATATTATATCAACCACATTAAATATTTCAAACACTAAAACAATATGAATTGATTTGATTTCAATTCAATTTAATATAGCATTGTATAAATATCCCAAAAATAAAGTTTAATTGGGATATGTTAAATCCAAATTATATGGTTTAACAAATTATGATGAAAATTTACATAATATATCAAATTATGATAAAATTCTAAGTTTCATTATCTTATCTATTGCATAAATCTTGGGGTTTGATGGATAAGTAATTTTGTGGCAAAATATTTGTTTTCTATTACAATTTTGTAGCAAAAGTATCATATTTTTATAACTTTCCAAAAAACATCAACCCCTAAAAATGCTTGGAAATACCCTAGAAAATGGCTTTTTTGACCCACTCGCGAGTTTGACTAAGGAAACCTACATTTCACTTGTGACTTTGCTTAAGGAAACCCATGAGTATCTCTCATAGTGGTAAAAAAAAATCAAAAAATGGAAAAAAAAACTTGAAGTTGGGGTGGTTTTGGAACTACTCCTTTGGTTGTAACTAATCCCTATTTGACCCTAACTCTTCAAATACTATATAAGAGAGGGAGAGGGGTCCATGAAAGGGGACTTAGCCTTTGCATTGTTATGCTAGTGAAATTGAGACTCTCATTTCCCCTACATTTTCCATAGTTGTCATCTCCCTTTTGTTGTAGATCTTGGACGCTGAGGTTCTTGGAGAAGAGAAGTAGGAGATCCGGATCGAAGGTTTCATGAGGTGCCTTACATGAGGAGAAGGTATATCTTGTACTTATTCCATTGAGTAATAATTATTTGATGATATTCCCTTTCCAAATCAGTGTATGATATGTGTTGTATCTCTATTCATGATTACATGTTGATGGTTATCATATTAGGGTTTCATATTATCTTGATTATTATCTCCTTACATGTGGTCAAATTGGTTTGAGGAAGGTTGAAGTTTGTTTTGTAGGTCTCTTGAATTGGAGAGTAAGAAGAGGAATTAAGGAAAGCTTGGATCAACCTTCAATCTGTAAGGTATGAACCCTACTAACCCTTGAACCTCATCTAATTTGTGCTTGAAAAAGTGTTATATATTAGTATCTGTACCCTAGTACGTTGGTGGCCTCAACCCTAGACATAGGAACACTTTCCCTAACAACAAAATTGTCAACTACACTAGGAAAGTTTTTGTGTTTTGGGGTCTCCTTGTCTTGTTTTTCCAGTGTAATTGAGGTTCTAAGTCCTTCTTGCAAGTTAGGAGTTACTCTGAAGTATGTATGTACACCTATTCTTTTTAAGGCTATATTTTACCTTTCTTAGGCCTTCCACCACCCACACGCAACTATTACACTGCACATTAACGTTTTACAAATGCACGCGTGACTTCCCTTTGGTAAACATGTGTGTCACTCACGCATTTGCTTAAGGAAACTCGTGAGTTCCATTTTCAGTGGTTTTTCACTCCTTTTGGGCATGTTTGGGGTGGTCTGGTGCTATTTGTTGGGTCCTCCTAGTCCCTTCTCTTGTGTAAGACCCCTGTGGATGAGTGTAATCCCTTGAATATACTCTTGAATTGGTTTTTAATCTTTATATGAAGCCTTTGGGGTTTTCCATTGCTCTTTCCCCCACCTCCTTGCTTGGCATGACCTTGTAGTGCATGGTTCTGATCAACCTCTGTTAGCAGTCATAGTATCAACTTAGGAGATTGTTGGTCTATGTTTCCTTTAGTATTTTTGGTTAACGTCTTCATGCCACAGTGGTTGGATTGTCCCCTTATGCAAATATCCTTTCCAACTGAGGTCTAATTTGACTTTCAGGGCATCCTAGGGTCTGTTTGGTGGTTATAGAGAAGAACTCCTTTTGCTTTGTTTATATTATTTTGTAGGTTTTTTTATTTTTCATTTATAAAGAAAAAGTAAAAATAACAAGTATTTTCTTTATATGCATTTAGGCTAGGGTTTAGTCTTAGGTGCATTGCAAACCTCTATTTTTTAAAATACAAAATAAATATTTCTTCGATGGCATCCATTTTCAGTTTTGAAAAGAAAAGAGAAGTAAAAGCTTGCATTTTGATTCTCTATTGCATTAGTGATATTGTTTCTAATTTCAAGTCGAAACATCATTAGTTTCGTTACCACTAACTTTGAGTAATCAACAACCCTTTAAAAGAATTTTAATATTTAAAATATATTAGTAACATTTTGTTTTTGGGGACGACACACACTGGTCTAGACTAGTGTTTTGGGTTAGGGATATCTTTAACTACCCAAAAATTTAAACTCAAACATAGCGGCTTTTCATTCAGGAAACTCAATATCATAAAGAAAGAAAATGGAAATATCCTATAACACAAGATTCAAGCACGAGGTCATGATATACTAAGTTGTGGATATACTCCTCCTATACTCGGTTGAACATACACCATAAGTGTTGCGCATCTTGGGATTCAATCAATACCTACTTCTAGTCCCATGTGGTTCCTGGTACTGTTTGATATTCAGGATTAGATACTCTGCCCATGCACATTAGTTGGACCGATGACCGTTCTGTCATACTTTCTTTGTGATTTTGGTAGCTTTAGAATCTCGACCCCTAGGACTCTACACGGGTGACCATGGAAGGATATTTTCATTGTACCCAGGGAAGAACTGGGAGAAACCCCATGCAACTCTTTGGAAAATCAATTGGTGATTAAAACTCTTTCCCCAAAGTGATTGTATCGGGACCTTGGGTAACTGTTCTTCTCCCTTCACTGGTTAGTTTTCGGCCCTTATCATCCCAGAGTTTCCTTTGGAAGGTGTCCTCGTGTTCCTGGTTTGGATACTTAGTTTTTTCTTCTTGTGGTGTGCTCTTCATTTTGTTGGTTTCCAGTTGACCTCAGACTTTGATTCCTTGTCAAGTCAGAAACTATGGCTAGTACCCCTACAGACACCAATCTAGAGACCCCCATGCAAGGGGAATCTTATTCTTTTCCTTTGATCAGGAATGTTGGTGTTCCTTCAATGGCCACTTTGATTCTTCCTGTTGATGTATTTGTAACTTTGGAATGTATTCACTTGTATATTTTATGTATTGTACCCCGATGTTTATTTTGAGAAGTATCTGTAATGTAATTGAGTCATGTCATGCCCCAATGTTCCTATCGGAAGATTCAATAATCTAAACAAGTCATGTAAATTCATAGAGGGTAACCCTGTTTATTGATCAAGAGTTAAAAGTCCCTGTAGTTGTGGGGCCCTAGGGTTATTAGACTCTCCTAGAGAAGTCGTCCCTAGTGAGTTATTATCAAGTCAAGAATTAGTATAAATAGAGAGTGAGCCTCTCTATTTATCACACATTCACTCACACTCAATTGTAGCGCATAACTGAGAGAGAAATAAGAAGCTGGGACAAGAGAGAGAGAGAGAATACTATTGTCGAGAGACCATCTTACTATTTTTGGGTTTTAATTTTGGTGCTGATTCTATCTATAAGGAAGTTGTGGGGTTTTCTCCTTTATGGTTTCCCAGAGGAGAATATTTGTGTCTATTGTCTCTTATGTTTGATTGTTGTTCTTGTTATTCTCTCAGTTAAAGATCATAAGATAATACTATCTAAATGATAAAATTCTAACATGGTATCAGAGCTAACCTGAGAAGAAGACACTGTGTAGCTGCGAAAGCTAGGGATTCTTAATTTTTGGGTCTCTCTCCACAAAAGGAGGCTAGGTTGAACCTCCATTGAAGGGCGCATCTTTCTGTCGAAGCAAAATCTGATTTTGAGCATTTTCAGTTTTTGACCTACCATTGCATCGGGAAATTAGGGATTTTCACTGAAGAATAATTTTTGAGTGAACCCAGTCTAGGATTTCTCTCCTCAAAATCGAAGTTTAGAGACAATAATCAAGTTTTTTTGTTGGGTAGAACTCTGAGAAATACAAACCCTAATCTGCCCTAGAACTAGAGAGCCAACATTGTAGAAGATCAGCTCCAGATCTAGTTTTTAGCTTCTCAAATTGGTAAGATATAAATATTTTGTATTTCTATTTGAGTTTCTTAGCTAAGATGTCTCATAATACCAGGCTTGATGAAAATCTTGAGGGGGCTGATAAATTCCGATCCTGGAAGTATAGGATCTCCCTCGTCCTCGAAGAAAATGAGTTGGACTCTTACATCAGTGAAGAGGTTCCAGTTCCAGAGGGAGATGAGGCTAAGGCCTTACACAAAAAGAAATTGATCATGGCTAAGAGGATTATTGCTGATTCAATCAAGGATCACCTCATACCACAGGTGTCCTCCCTAAATACACCTAAAGCAATGTTTGATTCCCTGACCAAACTGTTTGAAGGAAAGAACATAAATCGAAATATGACTTTGAGAAACTAGTTGAAGAATGTGAAGATCCAGAATACGAAAACCATACAATCATACTTCACAAGGGTATCCTAGATCAAAGAAAAACTTGAAGAAGTGGATGAAGAAGTGGAGAATGCAGAAATTGTGATGCCTACCTTGAATGGTCTCCCTAGATCATGGGACTCCTTCATTAAAGGGATTTGTGAAAGAAAGAATCTAGTCAAGTTTAGTAGGCTGTGGGAAGAATGCTCACAAGAAGAAGCTCGAATAATATCCCGAGAAGAAAATATGGGAATTGAAGATCAAGCTCTCATAGTACAATATAAGAAAAGCATAACAAACTATCACAAAGGTAAGCACTCCCACCAGAAAGATAACCCTAGAATATCTAGCAGAAATTTACCTAAATTCAGATGCTATACATGTGATGAAAGAGGACACTTTGCCAGAGATTGTCCTAGAAACAAAAATGGCTCTCATAAGAAGAAGGGAAACAAGAGAATACATCATGCTCATGCTGCAGAGGATGATGAACCTTCCACAAATAAAGTCAAACAAGAAAGTGATGATTATTCAAGTGATGAAGAATATGTTCTGATTTTCGCTCTCACAGGAAGTATACACATGGAAGCAATGATTGGATTATAGAAAGTGGGTCTTCCAAACATATGATGGGATTCAAATAATCCTTTGTGAAACTGTCTGAACATGAGTCACCTCACAAGGTGAAACTTGGGAATGACTACCAATATCCAATAAAAGGTAGTGGTGAATCCTCCTATGATCTAGACTTTGGAAATTCTATGAAGATGAAGGATGTCTTGTTTGTCCCAGGACTGAAGAAGAACCTCCTCTCCATATTGGAATTGGATGCAAAAGGCATAAGGGTTGCATTTGTAGATGGCCAAGTTCTTATGTGGCCAAACGGAAAGACTATTGATGATGCAGTAGTGATTGGGGAACAAGAAGGAGGTCTATACAAATTGAAGGGCCAACCAGAACAAGCTTTCGTCCATAGCTCAGTAGAGCCAAATGAACTTTGGCATAGAAGGCTTGCACATGTGCACTATAGAGCACTACCAATTGCAAGCAAAGTTCTTGAAGGTCTTCCAAAAATACAGACAAAACATGACAGTGTCTGCAAAGGATGTGCGAAAGGAAAGAACACAAAGAAGACATTTCCAAGTAGCGAGAGCAAGGCAAAAGGAATCTTGGAAATCATCAACTCTGATGTATGTGGTCCGATGTCATCCAGTTCATTAAGCGGGTATGTATACTATGTTTCTTTCATTGATGATTTTTCTAGGAAGACATGGATATACTTCTTGAAGAACAAAGATGAAGTATTCAGCAAGTTCAAGGAATTCAAAGCCTTGATCGAGAACCACACAGAAAATAAGATCAAGACCTCCCAATCAGACAATGGCAGAGAATTCACATCAAATGAATTCAAACAGTTATGTAGAGATTCATGGATTAAGAGGGAGTTAACCACTCCATACAATCCACAACAGAATGGGGTTGCATAAAGGAAGAATAGAACGATCATGGAAGTTGCAAGGGAAATGTTTCATGATCAAGATCTTCCCATGCATCTATGGGAAAAAGCTTCCAGGACAGTGGTGTATGTACAGAACCGTACTCCAGACATATTACTCAAGAACAAGACACCTGAAGAACTCTTTTCCAGCAAGAAACCAGAATTCATCCATCTTAGAATATTCGGATGTCCAGTGTACATACACATTCCAAAAGAAAAGAGGTCAAAGTTAGATCCTTCTGGAAAGAAGGGTATATTTGTGGGATACAGTGAAAGCTCAAAAGCTTATAGAATATACTTCCCAGGATTCAAGAAGATCAACATTAGCAGAGACGTAACATTCAACAAAGATTCATCTTACAACAAATCTAGAAAGAGACCAGTTGAAGACTCTAAAGAAACAGAAGTACCCAGAATTCAAGATACAACTATGAACGATACAAATCAAGATGAAGATCGAGAAATAGAATAAGCACAGGAACCTATAGATCCACCCCAAGAGAAGAATCCTCACAAGAGGAAACCTACATGGGTATGAGAGGCTATCCAAGGTGTGGAAAGATATGGGGTTCCCAAAGAAATGCACAGAGAGAGGAAAAGAACCAGGTCCTTCTCCGGTTATGTAGCACTATTATGTGACATTATTGATAAAGAACCTTACAACTATGAAGAAGCGACAGAGAAGAAATAATGGAAGGATTCTATGATCGAGGAGTACTAGTCGATCATGAAGAATGAATTTTGGGATGTTATCCCTAGAACAAAAGGGAAGTCTGTCATGACTTCCAAGTGGATCTAAAAGATCAAGCATGCTGCAGATGGCAGCATAGAGAAATATAAAGCAAGATTTGTGGGTCATGGCTTCTCCCAGAAAGAAGGAATAGATTATGAAGAAAATTTTGCACCTGTAGCCAGATACACTTCCATCAGATCAATACTTGCTCTAGCTATAGTGATGAAATGGAAGATACACCAGATGGATGTCAAGACTACTTTCTTGAATGGTGTAGTAGAAGAGGAAGTGTATGTGGAGCATCCACTTGGTTTTGAGACACATGATAGGGAGACTCATGCGTGTAAATTGAAGAAATCCCTGTACGGTTTAAAATAGGCACCCAGGACATGGTACGGAAGAATTGATAGCTTCCTATCCACTTTGGGCTTTACCAAGAGTAAAGCAAATTCCAACATTTACTACAAGGTTGAAGAAGGGAACCCCGTAATACTCCTACTATATGTAGATGATCTTCTTGTAATAGGTGTGGATGGGTTGATTGTTGATACAAAGAGGAAGCTTGCTGTCGAGTTCGATATGAAGGAATTGGGTATGATGCACTATTTTCTAAGCATGGAGGTGTGGCAGAATGCAGATGGAATCTCCATAAGACAAGGGAATTATGCAGTAGAGATCCTGAAGAGGTTCGAGATGATGGACTGCACGGCCATGACCACACCTATGGCATCAAACATGAAGCTTTTAAGTGATTCTTCATCAAAGTCAGTTGATGCTATGATGTATCATCAAATGATTGGGTCCTTGATGTACCTGATTAATACGAGACCAGATATTTGCTTTGTTGTGAACACATTGAGCCAGTTCCTGACATATCCTAGACATGTTCACCTGATTGCTGCAAAGCATATTCTGAGGTACCTGAAGGGTATAGTTGATTATGGACTCAAGTATGAGGTGGATCACAAAATTAACCTGGAAGGTTATGTTGATTTAGATTGGATAGGCAGTGCCATCGATAGGAAGAGAACTTCAGGGTGTTGCGTTAGTATAAGATCAGGTGTGATCTCTTGGTTTAGTAGGAAACAGTCTTGTGTGGCACTGAGTACGGCTGAAGCAACGTATGCCACAACTTTTTCAGCTAGTTGTGAGGCAGTATGGTTGAGGAAGGTACTGTATGATTTGTTTGATCTCCAGTTAGATGCTACTTATATATATTACGACAACCAGAGTTGTGTGAAGTTGTCTAAGAACCCGGTGTTCCATGACAAATCGAAGCATATCAATATCAAATATCACTATATTAGGGATATGGTGCAGATAGGAGCAATGAAGCTCTAGTATGTTGTGATGGACGAGCAGATAGCTTATGTGTTGACCAGGCCATTAGCCAGAGTGAAGTTTGAGTACTTCGGGGAGAAGCTTGGTGTTCTCCAGATCGAGGTTCCCTCCAAGGGGAGGTGATGAATCCGAGAGCCTTTCTAACATGGTAGGATTGGTTCCTTCCATGGTTAGATATAAGTGTAGGAGCCATTCTGATGTGACTGAGGGATGTGTTCCCACATGATCATATGTAAGTGCAGAGCAATTCTGATGTGACTGTGGGATGTTGTTGTAAAGGAATGTATCCTATGGGTAGGGTTTAAGAGGCCATCAACGTACTAGGGTTGAAAGAGAGATGCATATAGTTCTGCAACTAAATAAAAGTAAGATCATAGATCAGAATGGTTCATACCTTAGCCAAACGAAGGTTGATCCAGCATCCCTTCAATCCTCTTCTTGCTCCTCTTGCTCCAAGAGACTTGCAAAAAAAGTTATACCTTCCTCAAACCAATATGACCACATATAAAGAAATGGTAACCAAACAAACATGAGATAATAATGTGATTAACTTCAAAATATGATCATAAACAAAGATTCAATCACACATTGAACAATTATTTGGGAAGAAGAAGGACATCATATCTTTATTAATCTTGAAAACAAGTACAAATATACCTTCTCTCCATGTTCGGCACCTCACGAAACCTTGATCTGGTTTTGCTGCTTCTCTTCTCCAAGGAACTCAACCTCCAAGCTCTGCAACACAAGGAGAATTCTTCTAGGGAAAAGGTGTGGGGAAAGAGAGCTCCAATTCCTCCAGCATAATGATGCAAATATTCAAGTCTCCTCTCATGGACCTCCCTACCTCTATTTATATGCTTAATGAAGAGTTAGGGTCGAAGACAAAGTAGTTAGAATTGAAGAAGTCAGTTGCATAACTACCCAAACTACCCAAATTACCTGAATTTCAAAAAATATATATTTTTTGACATTTTTTGGAGGCGTACGAGGGTATTATATATAGATAGTCGCGTACGTACGCAGGTTTCCTTAAGGAAACTCACGTACACATCAAAATACTCATTTTAAGGGTATTTCTGGGCATTTTCAGACTTTGGTGTCTTCTGGAAAGTTTTATCTAACACAAATACCTTTCTAATGGTGTAGAGATGAGGTCAAATAGAGTTACAAAACCCAAGATATGGGCCCTCCACGTTAGGTGTTTTTTCAGTGACTTTCATGAAGTGTCATCATGGAAGTGTCGACATGAGACGAAATCATGGGAAAGTGGTCATAGGAAGAGATGTGTCATTTTGAGCTATAACAGATGCCCCCTAATGTATGAGGTTAGAGGGGAAGACGATAACCAAAATACATTATAAAGGAAATAGTTGAGTATGGAGAGAGCAGAGAATCCAAGATCAAAAGGCTCGAACAAAGGTACCTGAAAGAGAGATAAATGTCAGAACAAACTGATCTCTGGGACATACAAGTCTATATAAAAATCATCACCATAAAGATACAGGTGGATCTAGCACATGTATAACTGATGAAACTATCATGGTCACTCAATATGCAAAAAGGCGCCATATCAAATCTAAAGGAGTCATGGCCATAAATGAACAAGGTGGATCCATACTCAACAATCGATCATAGCCACAAAAATACAAGGTGGATATATGTCTCAGCAAAATGTCATATAAAGTGTAACAAGGTGTTACACAACTTGGGCAATAGAAAAATGACGATGCTATTGTCGGCCCAAGGTCTTCAAGCTAAACCGCCCAAAGGGTACGAATCCTAACCATGCGAATAAAGGAGTTGAAGTCGAACATGGAGGAAACCATTTGATTACCGGTAAATAGTGAGAACCGTTAACAAACACAAGGGAAACCACCATTAATGAAAATGGTCCCCAAGGTACCTAGTACATTCTAACAAGTGTTAATACAAGGACTTGAAGTCGAACACTTGAAGAATCCATAGAGTAGGAGACATTAAGGTGTTCCCACTACCCAATAGCGAGGGAAATTTCCACTGATGAATGCAATCCCCAAGGTACTGTCATAAAACTCTAAATCTCATCCCCAGAGCAAGATGTGTTGTAGTCGATAGGAAGAGATCCATTGGAAGGAAGGCATTAAGGCATCCTTCATCATCCAACATGAGGTAAGTCAGAGATTAATTGAATTTGGAATTGGTATTGAATTTCACGACAAAGACTCTCGAAGACATGATGTAATGAACCGATACTAGGGAATGGCTGACACAAAAGGTCAAGGTAACTGCAGAATGGTTGACAAAGGTTTAATCCTTGAACAGTGAGCACGACATTGTTGTGCTCTTACCCAATAGCCTAAAAAAATTTCATCAAGCAAAATAAAATTTTGCTTGATGAAATATTTGAATTTCTCATTTCAAGTTACGGAATCAGGAGCTACTGAAACGGTGAAATTTCATTATTTTATAACCTTGGGGACTATTGTTATTTGGCAAAATTACTATATTAAAACCATTATTTTGAATGGATTTGTGACTCAAATTAGGGGATAAGCACTTTTTGGTTTATATGCCTTTCACCATAACCCGACCTCGACCTTATTTGAACATTCATCATTTGGTATGTTTTATTTGTGTTTTAATTGCAAATTTAACAAGGTTATAGAATATGGAAGGCTAACTATTTCGCGTTGGGTGCCTTATCAAATTCATGCAAATATTCATCCCTAAGGTTTATCCTCCAGTCTTCGAACTATGCTCAATCCAACCACAAGCATTTAATCTCGACCTTCGTAATATTCTCCGTATTTCTACATTTAATGGTTGGGGTTGATATAATGGGTTGTGTGATATGTGTTTTCACGTAGCATACTCACCATTTTCGAAGGTTGAAATTATTACATAGCAAGGTATGTGGTTTAACGCCCAAGGTTCTTTGCTTAAGATCAGTTCAATTCGCATCGCCATCCCCAAATCTGATCTGCCTGATTGAGGGCTGTTATGTCATCATTCAACATGTACAGAACTCTTTTAATGACATTCAATTTCATTATGAGTGTAGCGTCATGTCTTCCTGCTAATTGAACACCTGTACTTCATTCGATTCGTGGTTGTATTTTGATCAAGACGACTAAAGCATGGCTAGGCGAGGTTGTTCTGGAGTCTTCACCATCTTTTGCCATCATTCGATCACCTCTCTGTATAATCATTCCTGTTCGCTCATGCCAATTTTATAGGGTTTCTGTGTGAGTTTATCCATGTCTCATTTCTTTTATGAAGAAGTCAGGTTTCATTGTCTATGGTTTTTGCTTGGCTTGTGTCCTGAATGGTCTTTCTCCAGTGCTCTGGGTTATTGCAGTCCATTGTATCTTCTCTTTGCACAACTGTGTGCATTCGCACTCATAGTCATGGCCCTGGTTTTCAGGGTTGAACTTGATAATACGAAGCTTCTAGATGAGGATTCGGAGCTCGTAGCCAAAGTAGAGGCGGTCGGGTGGCTTCCCTTTTTCTACAAATTTGCAGACTCGAACCTGAAGTTACCAGGTTGTTTTCCCTCTTGCTGGTTGATGGCAGAGCCAAGGTGGCCGACCTTCAGTTCATAGTGGATGAGCGCACAGTCACCTTGGACACGGACCTACCTTTAGCAGGTGAATGCTAGTTTAAGTCTAAATAGATGAAATCTATCGAATGGAGGCAAATGCTAAAAAACCCCTGCCAGGAAGTATCTTTCAGGGCTGGTGTGTCACGCAAGTATTTTAAAAGGGAATGGAGGTCTGTGTTGGAGGTCATTCACAGCTACGTTACTTCTGAGGGTCGTCTTTCTTCTGCGTATGTTTATCATCTTAGGTTAATGACTGTATTTCTTGTTCAGCCTATAAATCTACCTTATTACTTAGTCCAAAGTATGACTAAAATGTCTGTGGCCATCAAGAAAGGGCCTAAAAATGTTGGTCGAAGTCTTTTCCACCATGGTCTCATTAGAATGCTAGTGGAAATGGAGCTGTCCAAACGGAATCAGTCCTGGGACCATTTTCTTGAGCAAAACGGTTTCACGGCGTTTTGCCACTACCAATTCGACTGTGCAGAGGAGTGTTCTCGGCATGAGTAGCCTTGTGAAACCCCAACTCCACCTGCACATAACCCTCTACCAAACCCTAATGCTCATGTAAACCCTAGCGTCTAGAAGAATTGCGCTCCCGCTCCTATGCAAGGTCCCAGCTCTCCCGTGCGTCCCAAACGAAAGAGGGATTCCGTAAACCCTTCCCTGGTAACCCCGAACCATGATGATGAACCCTGCAGACAGATGAGTAAGACACCAAGTGTTAGGGTTACGGGTAGAGTAACTAGGAGTATGATGGAAAAAGCTAATACTATTAAGCCCTCTGTGAAGGATAGTAAAGACATTGAAACGATTGTATTGGATGATGAGGAGCATGGAACCGTCTCTCATGATTTCCCTAACGTGGATCCCGAGCCTGTGACTCACCCGAAAGAACATAGCCCTCATATTCTTGATAGGGATTCCAAAATGGATTCTGTGCCAGATCCTCAAATCAAGGGTAAACCTGCTGAAGGGGATGCAACTGGTTCATACTGATTTAGTGAAACAGTCCATCCACTATTCGTAAATCGCTTTCTCGATAAGATACGTCGCATGGAAATGAAAATAAAGGAGGTAGTGGCATTCAGTGATTTTGTGAAGGTTGAGAATACAATATTGCAGGGGAACTTTGATTCATCCGAAAAATGCATCTTGCGTTTGAAGCGACACAAGAACCTGTTAATCCGGAAAGTTCATAAATTCTACCGTAAGAATCATAAAAATAAAGAAAGAATTCGCGAGATGGATGCTCAAGTTTCCCTAATGCAGCTAAAAGGTTCCTCGCAAGCTCCATTTTCTCAAATACCGGCCACTGGTGTGAACATACAGGTTTACAATACCCCTGTTAGATCATAGCATTTTGGGATACTCACGTTTTGTACAGATGTATAGAAAATAATTTCAGGTTTTGAAGTATGTAAATAGAAGCAGCAAATGATATGAGGTTATTTTTATTTTCCAGGTATTGTTTTGAGTTAATTAGTGAGTTATGTAATTCAGGTTAATTACCCTCGCAGTTTGTGCTAATCCTTACTGTTTTTGTATTGCAAATGATTTGGTCGGTTTTCTAGATGCGCCTTTTTTGGATTTTGATGATCACATGTTTTCAAGATTATCTCCGAAGAATTGTGAAGGAACCAGTTGAAGCTCGTTTCAATTGTGGATATATCTTCTCCTAGGTGTCACCAATCTACTAGTTTCTTTATCATTTTTGGTTTAGCACTATAGTCCGAATCTTTTCGATCTTAGGATATTGTAACGTGTAAATAAAATGACAATTTCATTTGTCATTTTTCTTTTTTTAGCTGAAGTTGGTTAAGATTGCAATAGTATAGATCCCTGTTTTCTGGTAAATTAGAAGTATCTCTATACGAGATCGAATGTATTTAAGGAGACACGGTTCACAGTGTTAGGGGGATTGATGGTTGGTGAAAGGGACTAGGCAGGATCACGTCACTTTGACATTTCTCTGCAACTAAGACAATTTCTTGTTTGTAGTTACAACATCCTTTGACTGAAGATATTATAAGTATATTTGCAGTATTTTCATTATGGAGGTGTACTTGTAGTATCGTATGATCCTGCTATTTTCTTTTCGCAGTTTTCTATGTTTTGTTACTTTTCTTTGGAGGAATGTGCAAAAGTATTACGTTGAATTGTCGATCTATTCTGGGTTAATTTGCAAGATTCATGTCATGTATTAAATTTTGATGTTATCGTTGAAATATATATGATATACTATTTATGTGTATTGTCTTTTTCTTTCTCAGAATTTCTTCTGAAGATTTCGAGATTGTCTGCACAGCATCGTTAATTACAAGTTAATTCCGGAATTAATGTTATTATGCTCCTGATCAAGATAGGGTATATAGGATATGGGTGTGTTAGTTTTTCATTTAACTCATAGAAACTAGATTGAATATGATCTTCATATTTGCACTATGTCAAATTATTGTTCAATCTTATTATAGATGTATATGTGTCTATATTGTAACTTATATGTTTGATTTAGTTTGTTAACATTTTCTTTATCATTTATTCTTGTAGACATATGTTAGTCGATTTAACTAGATGAATTTTTAGTTACCAGTTGTGTATCATATGAACTAATTTAGTAATTAATCAGTTTTAACAGTTTCCTTTGTATATTCATAAGTGTAGTATATATTCAGCAAACAAACATTTACTTTATTTCTTTCCTTTGAGTCTGCTCCTAAAATTGGGAGTGATTTAAGAGAAGGCAATGGGGCCTTAATCCCGTAAGAGACAACTATCTAACAACTGGGAGAAACCTTTGAAAGCTCTTGGATCGGGTTGCCTCTTAGTTGGCTATCGCGCTGATACGGCCTGTCAAAAATGGTGCTAGAAGGAGGGCCAGCTTAAGCGAATGGCTGATGAAAACAATCATGTTCACAACATTAATCACCCCTCTAGTCCTCAATTCACACCACCTTCGCGATTGGGTGAATTATGGTCATCATCCCAACCACAAACATTCCAGTCATCACAATTAAATGAAACCCCGTTGAACGATACTATTCGAAGCCTTATTCATCAGTTCAACTCTAGTGGTGCCCATCCACCTGAAGAACTTGACCAGTTCAAACAGGCCATCAATGAATCCCGCAGGATTTTAACTAGAGCTTATTCAAATCTCACTGGGATCCAACCCACCGAATTTCCTCTTCCACAAATCAGACATCCACACACTCTTCATATTGAGTCTACTTATGAAGAACAGTATCAACCTTTAGGTTTCTTCCCTAACCATCAATTACAATAGTTTCTAACAGGCACTGATCAACTTTCATCCTCTTCAGGACTACCTGCCGCAGGAGGGTCTGGTCGACCCCCATCACCGCCACACTCACCTCCTCACATTTTTCAAAGACCACCTTCACCACCTCCGTCACCAAGGAACATGGCAAACCTAAGCCCAAACCCCAATGCCAATTTGCCATGGTTAGCATAGAATGCGGTCGCTAATCTAGGTGATCAACATCCTTTGCCAAAGCATCCCAAGAAATTGTTGCCCAAATTCAATCTCGAGCTGAAAGAGCCTGCAGAAGACCATGTTAAGAAATTCATGCTAGCAGTTCGACTTTTGAATGTTGAGCACAAATATGTAGTCTGCCGGCTTTTCCCTTACACATTTGAGGGTAAAGCCTCGACCTGGTACTTCTCGCTTACTGCTGGTTCTATTACCAGTTGGAATGACTTCGAGTTGGCTTTCGTGAATAAGTTTGGAGACGATAAGACTCCAGCTGTGTTGGTTTTGGAATTATCTAGGATCCGTATGGAAACCAAGGAGAAAGTCAAAGACTTTAACCAGAGGTTCCTGACTCATGGAAACATAATTCCTGCCACCTCAAGGCCTGCTGAAGACGTCACTATTGAATTCTATACTTCAGCTTTACCCGTGTCTATGGCCATGTTTGTCAGGAGAGCCGCCAAACCCACTCTCACTGAAACCTTTGATGAAGCCATTAAGGTCGAGAAGGACATGTCTGCTATTAAGACAAACCCTGAGGTAGACATGGATTCTGCCTCCTCTTCTTGCAAAAAGAATGAGAATCCTTCCAAAACCACAAATCTTGATAAGAAAGATCAAGACGCACTAGACTTAGATAGCCTGCAGAGATTCATAAAGAAGCTATCCAACGAAATCATTGATCTGAAGAAAAGTACTTCTGAAAGTATTCCAAATAAAGATCCACCCAAGCAACCCTTTAGAAGACCATTCCAAAATACAGCTGCTAAATAGACCCCACCTTCTAAGACTAGTAACGTAGATGAAATTAATAGCTTCCTAAAATTATTGGTCTCAGGCTTAGAAGCGTCAGCTGAAAGTGAAACCCAATCTTCAGGACAGAATTCTGAGGATGCCCAAGGTATAGATAATAACACTGAAGAACAACCTCCTCAAACTATCAGTCACTTCTGGGATACCACAGAAGTGACCGATGATGAAGAGGTTGCTACTATAAATGTCAATCAGCATCAATATAATACTCGGAGCAAGAAAAATAAGTCCTTAGGGGAACCCTCCACAACACCTACAGATGATAGTTTAACTGTCAAAACGAGAAACCAACCTTCAAACACTAAGTCTACACCTTCTCTCGATTTAGAGTATGATTCGGTTGAGGATTTGAAGAAACTCAGAGCCAATATTTCTATCTTCGAGCTCCTCAAATTGCCTGCTATTCGAGACAAGATTATTCAAGGGGTTTCTCTAAATAAAAACAGCAAAACTTCCTCCAGTCAAAACATTTCTGCTAGTACTAAAGACAATCCAACAAAAGCTTCAGTTAACGCCTCGTCCATAGGTAAGAAATCAGACTCCTCAACTCCTCCTTTTCTGCTCACATTTGAAATCTGCAATCGTAATCTACACAATTGTATGATAGATTTAGGGGCTTCAAAAAACGTCATGCTATATTCGGTATGTAAAAAACTTAATGCAGTCCCCGTTCCATGTGATACGAACATTGTGCAACTTGACCGATCTAACGTAAAGGTAATAGGAAAGCTAAATGAAGTACTGATAAGATTAGCCTCAAACCCTCAGGTCCATTTCATCATTGACATAATTGTTGCAGATATCCCTGAGGCATATGGCTTATTCCTCAGTAGAGATTGGTCTGAAAAATTGAAGGGATATTTTTCAACGGACTGGTCGCACTTATGGCTGCCTCATAATGGTCGCCCAAACAAAATCAGAATTGATCGAGAGCATTATATGAAGCACACAGTCACCGAACTGGATGACTCAAACGAACCAGTGTTATTTGCTGATACTATAATGGGAAATTATATGGTTGATTCCTTTTTTGGAAACCTTGAGGCTGAAACTTCGTTAGTCCAAAATACAGAACAGCAGTCTGAATTTTTTCATTTTACGCAAGTTATGAACAAAATTCCAGCTGTAAATACTGTACATTTAGACTTGAATAATGGCCTCTAGTCCCTATACTTTGACGGATATAAGTCAAAGGAAGGGGCTGGGGCCGGTTGCTTGTTAATAGATCCCCACGGAAAAAGGTATTTTGTTGCTTGCAGGTTGGAATTTGAGTGTACTAATAATATTGCTGAATATGAAGCCCTTATTCAAGGGCTGAAAAAGGAAATTGATCTAGGAGCTAAAGCTCTGGTAGTATTAGGAGATTTTGAGATTATCATTAGACAAGTACGCAACACTATACATTGTATTGCTGGTCATCTAAAAAATTACCAGATAGAGGTGTGGAATTTATTATTATCGTTTGAAGATTTTAATATAAATTCTATTCCTCGCTATTTGAATCAGGAAGCGGATCTGTTGGCAAATGTTGCTTCAAGGCTAATTCCATGTGAAGGGATATTTGCTGATTCATTCTCTGTTGAACTGCTTTTTAGGCATTCCATACCTGATAATATTGTCAATTGGAGAGTCTTTGACCATGATGAGCAATTAATTGAGTTTTTGACCATGAAGGACACCTTCAAAGATGCAGTCATCGATGAGATAACTCATGATGAAGATCTGTACAAATTTTCGGTAATTCACAAACCCTGTTTGATTGAAGGATCTCTTAATCAGGTCAGTACTATTCCTAAATATGTAATTAAACTTGAGAAGTTCTATGATTTGAAAGACAAATTTAAAGGTGCAAGGAACTGTAAAACCAACAGCTCTACTATGCAATCTAAATTTATAAATTTAGGCACCGAACACAATCCTCAATGTGTCAATATGGGCAGTACATGTACCCCCCAAGAAAAAATAGCCTTCATACAACTCTTTAATGAGTTTAAAGACATTTTTTCTTGGACATATGACGATCTCAAGACATTTGATCCAAACATAATGCAACATGTCATCCCGATGAAACAACAGGCTAAACCATTCCAGCAGAAATTAAGAAAAATGCACCCTAGCCTGGAACCGGCTGTTAAGAAAGATCTTAACAAACTCCTGGTTGCCAGAATAATCTTTCCATTTCGGCATATGCAGTGGGTGGTAAATATCGTCCCAGTTAGAAATAAAAATGGTGAGATTAGGTTATGTGTCGATTTTCGAAATTTAAACAAGGTTTCAGAAAAAAGATAATTATCCCATTCCCCCTATGGAAAAGATCTTACAACAGGTTTCTGGATCTGAAATGTTCTCACTTTTAGATGGCTTCTCGGGGTACAATCAAGTATTAGTATCCAAAATAGATCAGTTGAAAACAACCTTTAGAACCCCTTGGGGAACTTATGCTTACAAAAAAATGCCATTTGGTTTAATCAATGCTGCAGCAACGTTTCAAAGGGTGATGGATATTGCGTTCAAAGGCTTAATCAGCCAATCTATTGTCATTTACCTAGACGATGTAACTGTTTTTTCAAAAAACAGGGCTGATCACCTAACACATCTTAGGAGGGTTTTTGAACGTTGTAGGAAATATGGGATCTCCCTGAATCCCAAGAAATCCATCTTCGCGGTTACAGAAGGTAAATTACTGGGTTTTGTAGTTTCAAAACAAGGTATCAATATTGACCCTGAACGAACCCAAGCTATATCACAAATTTCTATGCCTAACTCAAAGAAAACTATGCAATCATTCCTAGGGAAAATAAATTTTGTCTCCAGGTTTATTCCTGGGTTCACTGAGATTGTGAGACCCCTTCAGAAAATGATTAAGAAAGATGCTAATTTCAAATGGTCTGCTGAAGAAAAGCAATCCTTTCATGATATATTAAAATCTATTTCTGAAGCACCCACCTTAACGAGCCCTGATTTCTCCAAACCATTTATTTTGTACACCTTTGCATCTAACTCTTCGTATGCTGCTGTTTTAATGCAGAAAAATCAGGAAAACAATGAAGCTCCCATCGCTTTTACAAGTTCTGGTTTTAATGACGCAGAGCTCAATTATCCAGAAGTAGACAAACAAGCCTTTGCTATTTTTAAGTCAGTAAAACATTTTCGGCCATATCTGCTGAAGTCTCATACCAAGGTTATTGTACCGTATTCCGCAGTCAGAAATATTTTGGTGCAAAAGGACTTGGGTGAAAAGCGAGCCCATTGGGTTATAGCACTTCAGGAGTATGACCTGGAAATCAAGCCTTTGAAGATTGTCAGAGGACAGGGACTTTGTAAGCTAGCAACCGGATCTTCAGACATGTCAGAATCCGACCTGCACTTTATCGATGAACATTCTCTGTTTGAAAGGGAAGTTGTTCCAATCTCAGCCCCCTCTGATTCCTGGTACCACAACATTAAGTTTTTTCTATTGCATGGAAATGCTCCTGAACATTTAGATTCACGTATCAAAAGGGATTTGAGATTAATATCTGCCCCTTATCAGCTGATTGATAATGTTTTGTTCAAAAATAGTTTTGAAGGGGTTTTCCTTCGTTGTTTAGAAAGAAATGAAGCTGATAGTGTGTTGTCTCAACTACATGCAGGGCTAGCCGGGGGACACTTTGGCGGGGAAACCATTGCCCATAAAGTACTCAAAGCTGGTTATTACTGGCCTACTTTGTTCAGAGATGCATATGCCTTTGCTAGGAAATGTCAGGAGTGTCAGAGAGCAGACGGAAGACTTAAGAAAGCAACATTACCTCTCCAGCCTGTTATTGTTGAAGTTCCATTTCAACAATGGGGTTTGGAAGTTGTTGGTCCGATTACACCAGCTTCCTCACAGCAGCACAAGTACATTCTGACAGCCACTGATTATTTCACCAGATGGGTCGAAGCCATCCCTTTGCGAGTGGTTAACTCAACATAGGTGATATCCTTCCTTGACTCTTCTATTGTCACCAGGTTTTGTGTTCCAGAATCTTTGATCTTTGACAATGCAACCTATTTTTATTCTTTAGAATTAACAGAATACGCATTGGAAAAAGGTTTGAAAATTAAAGTATTCAGCTAATTACTATCCTCAAGGTAACGAATTAGCTGAATCCTCCAATAAGAATTTAATCAAGATTCTGAAACGCACAGTGGTTAATCATCATAAAAATTGGCACAAAGCCTTATCAAATGCCATCTGGGCTGACAGAGTAACTCCCAAAGCTGCCATAGGTAATTCTCCCTTTTTCCTGGTATATGGTAAAGAAGCTATTCTACCTCCCCATCTATTTTTACCCTCTCTACAGCTCTCCCAGTCAGTGCAGGAAACAGGATGTTCTGCCATGGAACATCGGATTAATACTCTGCTTAAACTGGAGGAAGAAAGAGAGTTAGCTAGAAAAAAATTTGACCAACACCAGAAGACAGTGAAACGCTGGTTCGATCACAGAAAATCATCTAGTAGATATTTTGAAGTAGGTGACCTAGTTCTGAAATGGGACAAAGCACATGAAGAAAGAGGAAAACATACTAAGTTCCAAATCCTGTGGCTGGGACCGTTTATCATTATAGAAAATCTTGGTCCCAGCACATTCAGGTTGCAGACGCTGGAGGGAGACATCGAGAACCTTCCGGTAAATGGCCATCTAATCAAAAAATATTTCTATTGATACCCCTTAGGGGATTATCCTGTACATACCTAGTGTTATTTTCTCGGTTTGTGGAACTTTTTAGTGTGTTCATTTTATTTGTTTGCTTTGAATTTCCTCTAGCATCTATTTGTTGTTTTATCTGCATAATTTTTTAGAGTGATCAATTCATTTAGTCTCTGGTTGATGACTTTTCACCGAATCTTGTCGATGACTTACAAATCATGTATCATGATCTTTACTATCCTGAGTATTGCATGCTTCCCTTAAAAGTTCACTAATAACCGTTTTACATCTTGAATAGTGAACGGGTTTTTCACCTTTATAAATTTTACCAGAAACTCCTTAGTCATATAAATATAAATTAATAAGACGAGCCTTCGCAAACATTTCTCCAAAAGGATTAGGGAAGTAGTTGTCAAAGGTTATCTATTCAAGTCTTTTATGCCACCCCCTCTCGTTAAGAGAGTTAGACTTGCCTCCCCATCTGCTAAGATAAACTCATTTGAGATTAAATATAACTACAGTCTGGCCATGGTTGGATTTGAATACGAAAGTAATCAGTTTTTAAAATAATCTGAAGAACAGAGGGTCTCATTACCAGCCAGTCTGTTCAGGATCATAAATCTGCATTTAGTGACATTGTCGCTTTCGGTCACCAAGCCGGGACAATGGCCCTTGGATAAAACACTAAGGGATAAAAGGTCTCATCACGAGCCGGTTTATTTACTGTAGTGCAGATTGGTGATTGACATGGTTACTACCTAGTTACCAATCCAGAACCATGGCCTTTAGGTATTTTCAAAAAAAAAAAAAGGAAAATGATCGTGATAATAGTAATATTTCAACCTAACCAGAATTGTCCATCTATAGCTGGCAGGTGGGATACTGGCATTCTTTGGGCTTTGAAGCAACCCTGTCGAGGCTATGGATGCCTGCTGGAAACAGGGCCATGCTTGTGGTATCGAGACTTTATTCTTTAAAACCAAGTCACCTATTGCCTTACTTCATTTGGACTAACTTTTGCGAGAGACCTGATCTTTATTAAATAAATAATTAAAAATGTAAATTTCTGGTAAGCTTTAGGAATCTTAAATCCCTGAATCTGTTTAAGATGCAAAATATTGACTTCTGTATAATGGTATACATGAGGGATCTAATTTTTCCTTTTTGATTGCATGATTTCAGGCCAAGAAAACAGAGATAACTGTTCCGCCCTGTCAGTCACCATCTGTTGTGCTCTTACCCAATCGCCTCAAAAAATTTCATCAAGCAAAATAAAATTTTGCTTGATGAAATATTTGAATTTCTCATTTCAAGTTACAGAATCAGGAGCTACTGAAACGGTGAAATTTCATTATTTTATAACCTTGGGGACTATTGTTATTTGGAAAAATTACTATATTAAAACCATTATTTTGAATGGATTTGTGACTCAAATTAGCGGATAAGCGCTTTTTGGTTTATATGCCTTTCACCATAACCCGACCTCGACCTTATTTGAACATTCATCATTTGGTATGTTTTATTTGTGTTTTAATTGCAAATTTAATAAGGTTATAGAATATGGAAGGCTAACTATTTCGCGTTGGGTGCCTTATCAAAGTCATGCAAATCTTCATCCCTAAGGTTTATCTTCCAATCTTCGAACTATGCTCAATCCAACCACAAGCATTTAATATTGACCTTCGTAATATTCTCCGTATTTCTGCAATTAATGGTTGGGGTTGATATAATGGGTTGTGTGATATGTGTTTTCATGTAGCATACTCAACATTTTCAAAGGTTGAAATTATTACATAGCAAGGTCTGTGGTTTAACGCCCAAGGTTCTTTGCTTAAGATCAGTTCAATTCGAATCGCCATCCCCAAATATGATCTGCCTGATTGAGGGTTGTTATGTCATCATTCAACACGTACAGAACTCTTTTAATGACATTCAATTTCAGTACAAGTGTAGCGTCGTGTCTTCCTGCTCATTGAACACCTGTACTTCATTTGATTCATGGTTGTATTTTGATCAAGCCGACTAAAGCATGGCTAGGCGAGGTTGTTCTGGAGTCTTCACCATCTTTTGCCATCATTCGATCACCTCTCTGTATAATCATTCATGTTCACTCATGCCGATTTTACAGGGTTTCTGTGTGAGTTTATCCATGTCTCATTTCTTTTATGAAGAAGTCGGGTTTCATTGTCTATGGTTTTTGCTTGCCATTGTGTCCAGAATGGTCTTTCTCCAACGCTTTGGGTTATTGCAGTCCATTGTATCTTCTCTTTGCACAACTATGTGCATTCGCACTCATAGTCATGGCCCCGGTTGTCAGGGTTGAACCTGATAATACAAAGCTTCTAGATGAGGATCCGGAGCTCCTAGCCAAAGTAGAGGCGGTCGGGTGGCTTCCCTTTTTCCGCAAATTCGTAGACTCGAACCCTGAAGTTACCAGGTTTTTTTCCGTCTTGCTGGTTGATGGCAGAGCCAAGGTAGCCGACCTTCAGTTCATAGTGGATGAGTGCACAATCGCCTTGGCCACGGACCTACCTTTAGCGGGTGAACGTTGGTTTAAGTCTAAACAGATGAAATCTACCGAATGGAGGCAAATGCTAAAAAACCCCTGCTAGGAAGTATCTTTCAGGGCTGGTGTGTCATGCAAGTATTTTAAAAGGGAATGGAGGCCTGTGTTGGAGGTCATTCATAGGTACGTTACTTGTGAGGGTCGTCTTTCTTCTGCGTATGTTTATGATCTTAGGTTAATGACTGTATTTCTTGGTCAGCCTATAAATCTACCTTATTACTTAGTCCAAAGTATGACTAAATTGTCTGTGGCCATCAAGAAAGGGCCTAAAAATATTGGTCGAAGTCTTTTCCACCATGGTCTCGTTAGAATGCTAGTGAAAATGGAGCTGTCCAAACGGAATCAGTCCTGGGACCATTTTCTTGAGCAAAACGGTTTCACGGCATTTTGCCACTGCCAATTCGACTGCGTAGAGGAGTGTTCTTGGCATCAGCAGCCTTGTGAAACCCCAACTCCACCTGCACATAACCCTTTGCCAAACCCTAATGCTCATGTAAACCCTAGCATCTAGAAGAATTGCGCTCTCGCTCCTATGCAAGGTCCCGACTCTCTCGTGCGTCCCAAACGAAAGAGGGATTCTGTAAACCCTTCCCTGGTAACCCCGAACCATGATGATGAACCCTGTGGAAAGATGATTAAGACACCAAGTGTTAGGGTTACGGGCAGAGTAACTAGGAGTATGATGGCAAAAGCTAATATTGTTAAGCCCTCTTTGAAGGACAGTAAAGACATTGAAACGATTGTATTAGACAATGAGGAGCATGGACCCGTCTCTCATGATTTCCCTGACATGGATCCTGAGCCTGTGACTCACCCGACAGTACAAAGCCCTCATATTCTTGATAGGGATCCCAAAATGGATTCTGTGCTAGATCCTCAAATCAAGGGTAAACCTGCTGAAGGGGATCCAACTGGTTCATACCAATTTAGTGAAACAGTCCATCCACTATTCGTAAATCGCTTGCTTGATAAGATACGTCGCATGGAAATTAAAATAAAGGAGGTAGTGGCACTCAGTGATTCTGTGAAGGTCGAGAATACAATATTGTAGGAGAACTCTGATTCAGCCGACAAATGCATCTTGCGTTTGAAGCGACACAAGAACCTGTTAATCCAGAAAGTTCAGAAATTCTCCCGTAAGAATCATAAAAATAAAGAAATAATTTGCGAGCTAGATGCTCAAGTCGCCCTAATGCAGCTAAAAGGTTCCTCGCAAGCTCCATTTTCTCAAATACCATCCACTGGTGTGAACATACAGGTTTACAATACCCCTGTTAGATCATAGCATTTTGGGATACCCACGTTTTGTACAGATGTCTAGAAAATAATTTCAGGTTTTGAAGTATGTAAATAGAAGCAACAAATGATATGAGGTTATTTTTATTTTCCATGTATTGTTTTGAGTTAATTAGTGAGTTATGTAATTCAGGTTAATTACCCTCACAGTTTGTGCTAATCCTTACTGTTTTGGTATTGCAGATGATTTGGTCGGTTTTCCATATGTGCCTTTTTTGGATTTTGATGATCACATGTTTTCAAGATTATCTCCGAAGAATTGTGAAGGAACCAGTTGAAGTCGGTTTCAATTGTGGATATATCTTATCCCAGGTGTCACCAATCTACTAGTTCCTTTATCATTTTTGGTTTAGCACTATAGTCCGAATCTTTTCGATCTCAGGATATTGTAATGTGTAAATAAAATGACAATTTCATTTGTCATTTTTCTTTTTTTAGCTGAAGTCGGTTAAGATTGCAATAGTATAGATCCATGTTTTCTGGTAAATTAGAAATATCTCTATACGAGATCGAATGTATTTAAGGAGACATAGTTCACAATGTTAGGGGGATCGATGGTTGGTGAAAGGGACTAGGCAGGATCACATCACTTTGACATTTCTCTGCAACTAAGACAATTTCTTGTTTGTAGTTACAGCATCCTTTGACTGAAGATATTATAAGTATATTTGCATTTTTTTCATTATCATTATGGACGTGTACTTGTAGTATCGTATGATCCTGCTATTTTCTTTTCACAATTTTCTATGTTTTGTTACTTTTCTTTGGAGGAATGTGCAAAAGTATTACGTTGAATTGTCGATCTATTCTGGGTTAATTTGCAAGATTCATGTCATGTATTAAATTTTGATGTTATCATTCAAATATATATGATATACTATTTATGTGTATTGTCTTTTTCTTTCTCAGAATTTCTTCTGAAGATTTCGAGATTGTCTGCACAACATCGTTAATTACAAGTTAATTCCGGGATTAATGTTATTATGTTCCTGATCATGATAGGGTATATAGGATATGGGTGTGTTAGTTTTTCATTTAACTCATAGAAACTAGATTGAATATGATCTTCATATTTGCACTATGTCAAATTATTGTTCAATCTTATTATAGATGTATATGTGTCTATATTGTAACTTATATGATTGATTTAGTTTGTTAACATTTTCTTTATCATTTATTCCTGTAGACATATGTTAGTCGGTTGAACTAGATGAATTTTTAGTTACCAGTTGTGTATCATATGGACTAATTTAGTAATTAATCAGTTTTATCAGTTTCCTTTGTATATTCATAAGTGTAGTATATATTCAGCTAACAAACATTTACTTTATTTCTTTCCTTTGAGTCTGCTCTTGAAATTGGGAGTGATTTAAGAGAAGGCAACGGGGCCTTAATCCCGTTAGAGACAACTATCTAACGAATGGGAGCAGCCTTTGAAAGCTCTTGGATCGGGTTGCCTCTTAGTTGGCTATCGCGCTGATATGGCCTGTCAACAGACACAAAAGTGACTTAGGCAGCTTTTGACACGAAAAATACCAACAACACAAATCTGCAATGTATGAGACATTGACAGATTCCCCATATAATTGGAAAAGAGACCAATTGGAGGAGTAAAAAAAACTCTAAATCAGGATAAGGTCAAAAACTAGGACCCAACTATTGATAGAATCAAAACTGGTGCTTTTTTCAAGGAAACAAGACTTGCTGCCATGATGTAAAAAACATGTGAATGAACTTCCCTTCCCCTCTTTCTTGTAAAGGTTTAATGAGTCCAAGAAAGCAAACTCAGGACCTTCTTCATTTTTGGAAAGCTGGAAGAAGAGACAGAAGAATGATTGATAAAGCACTGATTCATGGATTTCATGATCCCGAACTAGTATATGTTCGACGGTGTTTTCATAGTTTAGAGAGTCTAAAAACTCCAAAGAAGACTCTGGGGGGGTGCATTTTCATACAATTTAGTCTCATGAGGCCAAAAAAGTATAAAACATGCCAAATAAGAACTCTCTTAACTTTCGAAGAAGAAAAGGTGCATCTTTTTTGTACTTAGTGAAGAAGGTCCGAAAAAGGTTAAATTATGACCTACCCAACACTCCTTCAAAAGCAGCATATAGCCTGAGTTTTACAAGTGTGAAGGATGGCAAGATCACTCGGAAAGATCCATTTGATTATGAGAAATGGGGCTTACAACAATAAACTCGATGCTTTGTTCTTTAGGGTTTAACGAGCATGACAAAGACACAAAGTACACTAGAAATATTTTTCATGTTTAGGTCCAGAGCACGAAAGAGAGAAAACTAAGCTCATAGCGAGGGTTCCTTTTTCGTAAGTTTAGTCCCTCAGGTCTGGAAAAGTGATAAACCTATCCCTTAGAATACTCTTCTCAATTCCAAAGAAAAGAGAGTGTTCCTTTCTCGTATTATTCCACATGGTCCGAGAAAGAGATAACCTACCACCAATGTGGATGCCCATTCACATATTCTTAATGAGCTTGAACAGACAAGTTTACTAAGCAGTCAAGTCTATTTTGAGGAGTTAGACCTGGGCCTAAAGAAACTCCATATCTTTCCCATGAAGTTTTAACGAGTCCAGAAAATTCAACTCGTGGCCTCCTTACTATTTTTAATGAGCTCGAAGGAGAGTAGAAAGAATGCTCTAAATGCAAGGAGACGAGCGTCATAGACAGACGAAACTAGTTCCAAGCGCAAGGAACAAACCTATGCATAATGCAAGGAACATGAGCAGGATAAAGACACTCAGGGAACGTCTCCTCAAGGTAAAATGTGTCAAGTTGGAAAGGAAAAATTATACTAGGCTTAGCGACGATGAGAACAAAGATGAGGGCTTATACAATGAGGTAAAAGCGTGGAAGCTGGCATCAGGCTCATAAGCACGAGCAGAACACCTGCAAATGCGTTTATAGCTTGAAGAACAAGATGAGGCCAGTAAATAGTTGTGAATCCAACTAAGAATCCTGTCTCCAAGAAACAACAACATCAGGATCATATTCAGAAGAAACGATTCGATGCGGGTCACTTTGGTAGAAACACATGTGACTTTGCTATCTTCTATAAAAGGTAAAGTCAAGGTAGAATCAACTGAAGAAGATTCTATAGCACCAAGGCTCAAGGTTTTATAATCAGTAAGATAAACCTCAGAAGGAGAGCAAAAATCAATAAGGGATATAGAGTCTGTAGGAACAAACTCGGTATCACGAGAGTTGAAAAATTCATTAGAAAAATCAAACTCATCAATATCACTGACTTTCTGTTCAAAGGAAGAGTCGAAAGACTCAACAAGACCAACATAAGAAGAAAGGTCATGCTTACTAGGAAAATCAGGGTTAGACTTAGTCACAACTAAACCAACATCCAATAGAATATCAGACTGTATCAAAGACTCTAGGAAGACTCCATCCGAAGGAAAGAGATCATCCGAGATAGGACACATGTCTAAAATTTCAAATGGATCGACAAAGTGGAGAGAAGGCTCCACAGTATGTATAGGATGACTCACCCAGTCAACTGCTGGGACCAAGTCTTGAGAAGGTAAGCATGAAAATAGAGGATGCTTCTCAGTAGCAATTGAATGCAAAGGACATAAGGCCACATAGCTCACCTGTGGCGGGGTAGTGTCTATAGAAACACTGGGAATCAATAAAGGAAAGACCTGGTCTCTATTTGGGTCAAGAGAAGGATCAATAAAATCCAACTGATTGATAGTGACAATTTCTTCGCCGTGATTAAAGTACATCACACGAAAGAATGTTGACACCACAGCTTGCATGGCATAGACATAATCACGTCCAAGGAGCATATTAAAGTCCAAGGGGTCTTCTATCACCATGAAGTCAACTAAGACGATCTTACAACCCAAAGTAACAAGTGTTTGAGTAAGAATTCCCAAGGCTATACAAGTTCTTCTATCAAATTCCAGTAACTGACTAGCATTCCACACAAGGTTGGGAGATCCAATGCATCGCCAAGCATGAGCAGACAAGATACTAACTGAGGATCCTTCATCAATAATACAACGAGAAATCATGTGTGATTCAAATTTGACCTTTATTTGGAAAGGTGCATTAGAAGGAAAGCACGGCTCAACTAGGCTATCCCAATCAAAGGAAGCAATCCGAGATCTTGGTGGGGGTTGATCTGAAGCGATTTAGTTCCCCCTTGTTTAGTAAGTTCTGAACTGGTAGTGAAGAAAATGTAACTAGCAGACACTTCACTCTCCAAAGGAAGAGTGGGACTGATCAACAATGGAATTGATTTAACTGCTTCATGAAATTCACTCTCCGAAGGGAGAGTGGGATTGACCAAAGCTGACATTGGTTCAATCATATAAGGATCACTCTCTGAAAGACGAGTGGGATCGACCAAAGCTGATATTGGTTCGACCACTTGATCAACCAAAGGTTGAGTAGGTTGTTGAGAAACTACAAGTTAGTCAGGAGAAGGAAATTCTTGAGTCTTGGACCACACTCTTCACAGCTTTGTGATAGTAGGGCGCTAGTGAGTCAGATGATCTCCCTCGCATAGCTTATGTAGGAACTTAAGTTTGCACTTCGAATGACCAGTTTTCTTAATGGTGTCAACATGATTAGCGATGGTTGACTGTTTTCTCTTAGCATGACCTACAAAGGTTGAGAGTTTGCCCCCAGCATGACCACTAGAGGCTGGGTGATTGGGTCCAACTTGATTAAGAGAAGTTGGTTGTTGAAAAACTTCAGAATGTTCAAAAATGGGATGACCATGAAACCAAACTCTTTGCACCTCCGTGATAGAAGGGCATTTATAAGTAAGGTGGTATCCCTCACAAAGCTTATGAGGAAACTAGGGCTTGTGTTTTGAATGGGTAGTCTTTTTAACAGTGTCAACATGACTCGTAGTGGTTGACAGATTGTCTTTAGCATGAACCACAGAGGATGAAAGACTGCCCCCAACATGACTTGCAGAGGCTGAGAGACTGGGTCCAACATGACTTGTAGAGGTTGAACAGGCACCACCGGCATGAACCATAGAGGTTGAAAGGTTAGGATCAACATGCTTTACGGCAGTTGAGTGTGTGCCCCCATCATAAACTACAGAGGTTGGGTGAATGGATCCAACATGACTTGCAGAGGTTGGATGAGGAGGTTCAACTTGAACATCAGAGGTTGAACGGGTTCCCTCAGCATGAACTGTAGAGGTTGAGTGACTGGATCCAATGTGACCTAGAAAGGTTGGAAGGACCCCACCAGCATGATCAACAGAGGCTGGATGGTGAAGATCAACTTGACTTGCAGAGGTTGAGTACTTAGATCCAAAATGACCTGCAGAGGTTGGATAGGTGCCCCCAGCATGAACTGTAGAGGCTGGGTGGTGAAGATCAACTTGAATTGCAGAGGTTGAACAATTTCCCCCTTTCTTATGTACCTTCTTCTTATTCCTCCTTCTTTTACTCCTTTTAGACTATCGGTTACTAGTATCAGTACTTTCACCGCATGAGGTAGAAGGAGAAGCATAATCAACTATAGGTGAAAAGGAAGCAGTGTTTTGATGCCCTTGATATATGGAGCTTACTTGCAAAGCATCGGAGGCACTCAGGATAGTTGGAGTGGAAAACAACCACACCGGTAGCCCTAGGGTGAATCCAGGAAGATTCAGGGTGGCCATCAAGGGAACACCGACATTCCCTGTGAGAGGAATAGTACAAGGATTTCCCAGCATGGGGATCTCTTGGTTGGTGTTCAAATGGTTTCTAGCCATAGTTTCAAACTAGGAGACAAAGTCTAAGGTTGACAAGCAACCAAAAGTGTGAAGCACACACCTAAAGGCACACTAAGTACAGATAAACCACACAACAGTCACTATAAAACTCCTAAAGCCAAACAGACAAACAGGTATAAGATATGCTTTTTAGGAGAAATATAATAGACATTTACTTGGAATCCCTGTAGATGTTCTTAGGCACAAGCGGAGGAATCTCCCACCGCCCTCCCACACCTTCTACCGGGGTTACCTTCCAAGCCCATCCAAGGTCAACCAGAAATAGCCTTTCGATGTACCTGTGTATGAACCCTAGATGTCAAAGAGACTAAATTCTACCTTAACTATATTAACAGTCTGGGGGGATAGTCGCAAGCCTGGTTCATACGTATGGGCAGGGTAGCAAAGCCCGAAACCTTGTCTAAGATAGAATCCCCAGATGCGCAAAAACCTTGGTCTACGCTTTGATAAGGAATCGAAGGGTTATCTCCTTAGTCCAAGCCTCCACGCGGCCTCATGCTTAACTCCTGTTTGAGAGGAGCTTCCTAGATACAATCAACATAGAAGAGGATTTACCTAGTGATTGGCCAACTATGTCTGAAATTAAACACTTGTGGGGAGTTTAAACTCCCTATCCCATAAGTCTAGCCTAAGCTAGTTGGTTTATGACCCTATAAAATAAAACTTACTAATAATTTTTAAATTATATCGCTTATTTTAAGGGTTGTTTTTAGTCATAGGGTAAATGGCATGAAACTTATGTGGTATTTTGACTCAAAGTTGAAACAAAATGACTAAACAAAGAGAAATGAAATGCAAAAAGCAAAAACTATTCTCTTTCTTTTTTCAAATAGAAACTTGAAAGCCACAAAAGAACAAATCTTTTTCTTTTTCAAAAACAATGATATGCCATGCAATCTAGACTAAAAACTAATCTACATGCATATAAAGCAAACATGTGTTTTTTTTCCTTTTTCTTTTATAAATGCAAAATAAAAACCACCTACAAACAAAAGTATGCAGATAACAAGAACAAAGCAAAAGGAACTCTGTTATACAACCACCAAACAAACTCTAGAATGCCCTAAAGTTAGTAAAAACCCTACTTGGAAGGAAAGCTTGCATAAGAGACAAGTCAACTAATTTGGCATGGTGAATTTAACCAACAAAATAAGAAGGAAACCAACACCAAAAATCTTCTAAACTCAGGAAAAGATCGGTAACAGAGGCTGACCAGAAACATAAGCCAAAAATCATACCAAGCAAAGGAGGTGGGGGAAAAGTGCAAAGAACAAACCCTAATGCTATAAAAAGGCTTACCACATAGATAAAGAACAACCAAAAGGGATGACACTAACTCCCTGGAGTCATGCACCTGCAGAGGACCCCAAAAGACCTATCAAACAACCTTCAAACAGAAGAAAAACCACAAAAGAGGAAAAAACATTGTTTAAAGGGGCATACACGAGTTGTACTATTGACAGGTCGTGTGTCATACGTGGGTTGACAGAACAGCAAGTCGCATGTACACGCACATGTGGGTTGTACCACTGACAAGTCGTGTATCATACATGGGTTGACAGTATAGAAAGTCGTGTGTACCAAGCCAGACATGTGACTATTTACTCTGCAACTCGTGTATGGTTGGAAAAAATCCCCCAAAAAAGGTCAAAACTGCCTTAGGAAGGCAGGGGAAGTATGCTATCAGACTTATAAACTATTTCTAAGTGGAAAGAAAGACCTGAAACCAATGCAAAATATTGAAATAAAGACAGAGAAACCCCAAACAGACAAGGCTCTCCCCAGCAGAGTCGCCAGCTCTGTTGTAAAGGAAAGTATCCTATGGCTAGGGTTTAAGAGGCCATCAACGTACTGGGGTTGAAAGAGAGATGCATATAGTTCTGCAACTAAATACAAGCAAGATCAGAGATCAAAATGGTTCATACCTTATCCAAATGAAGGTTGATCCAAGCAGCCCTTCAATCCTCTTCTTGCTCATCTTGCTCCTCTTGCTCCAAGAGACCTGCAAAACAAGTTATACCTTCCTCAAACCAATATGACCACATATAAAGAAATGGTAATCAAATAAACATGAGATAATAATGTGATTAACATCAAAATCTGATCATAAACAAAGATTCAATTACACATTGAACAATGATTTGGGAAGAAGAAGGACATCATATATTTATTAATCTTGAAAACAAGTACAAATATACCTTCTCTCCAAGTTCGACACCTCACGAAAAATTGATCTGGTTCTGCTACTTCTCTTCTCCAAGGAACTTAGCCTCCAAGCTCTACAACACAAGGAGAATCCTTCTATGGCAAAGGTGTGGGAAAAGAGAGCTCCAATTCCTCCATCATAATGATGCAAAGATTCAAGTCTCCTCTCATGGACCTCCCTACCTCTATTTATATGCTTAATAAAGAGTTAGGGTCGAAGACAAAGTAGTTACAACTGAAGGAGTCAGTTGCATAAATACCCAAACTACCTAAATTACCTGAATTTCAAAATACATATTTTTTTGACATTTTTTGGAGGCGTATGCGGGTATTATATATAGACAGTTGCGTACGTATGCGGGTTTCCTTAAGGAAACTTGCATACACATCACAAAACTCATTTTAGTGGTATTTATAGGCATTTTCAGACTTTGGTGTCTTCCGAAAAGTTTTAGCTAACACAAATACCTTTCTAACAGTGCAAAGATGAGGTGAGACAGAGTTACAGAACTCAATATATGGATCCTCCACATTAGGTGTTTTTTCAGTGACTTTCATGAAGTGTCGTCATGGAAGTGTCGACTTGTGATGAAATCATGGGAAAGTGGTTACAGGAAGAGATGTGTCATTTTGAGCTATAACAGATGTGTTCCCACATGATCAGATGTAAGTGTAGAGCCTTTGTTGCATGGTTGTTAGATGTCTTCCTCCCACGGTAAGATATAAGTGCTGAGCCTTTCTGACCTAGTTGTTGGATGTGTTCCTCCCATTGTCAGATGTGAGTGCTAAGCCTTTTTGACATGGTTGTTGGATGTGTTCCTCCCATGGTTAGATATAAGTGTTGAGCCTTTCTTACATGGTTGTTGGATGTGTTCCTCCCATGGTAAGATATAAGTGCTGAGCCTTTCTTACATGGTCGTTGGACATGTTCCTCCCACGATAAGATATAAGTGTTGAAGCCTTTCTGACATGGTTGTTGGATTTGTTCCTCCCATGGTCAGATGTGAGTGTTGGGAATTTCTGACATGGTTGTTGTATGTGTTCCTCCCATGGTTAGATGTGAGTGCTGGGCGTGCCTTTCTGACATGGTTGTTGGATGTGTTCCTCCCATGGTAATATGTAGGTGCTGGGCAGGTCGTTCTGACTGAGGGTCAGATATAAGCGCTGAAGAAGACTACATGGAGGCTAGGCATACAACCAGCATAACCAGCATGAAAAAGGGATAGCTTTGTAGAACTTCCTATGATGAGAAGAATTGAGAGATAGCACCAGTCATGATGATCCAGCAGCGATGATATAGATCCAGTGATGATCTAGATCCAGAGATGAAGATGACTTGAAGATGAAGATAACTTGATGATGATCCAAATGATACAGAGAAGAAGACTTGTGCTGATAAATTGTGTTGAGAGAATACCTTCCTAGTTAAGAGGGAGTGTTGATGCATTTGTGACTTCGGAATGTATTCACTTGTATATTTTATGTATTATACCTAGATTTTTATTCTGGGAAGTATCTGTAATGTAATTGAGTCATGTCATGCTCGGATGTTCCTATCGGGAGATTCAATAATGTAAACAAGTCATGTAAATTCATAGAGGGTAACCCTCCTTATTGATCAAGGGTTAAATTCCCCACGGTTGTGGGGCCCTAGGGTTATTAGAATCTCATAGAGAAGTTGGCCCTAGTGAGTTATTGTCAAGTCAGGGATTAGTATAAATAGAGAGTGAGCCTCTGTATTTATCACACATTCACTCACACTCAGTTGTAGCACATAACTGACAGAGAAAAAAGAAGCTGGGACAAGAGATAGAGAGACTATTGTTGTCGGGAGATCATCTTACTATTTTTGGGTTTTACTTTTGGTGTTGATTCTATCTCTAAGGAAGTTACAGGGTTTTCTCCTTCATGGTTTCCCTGAGGAAAATATTTGTGTCTATTGTCTCTTATGTTTGATTTTTGTGCTTGTTATTATCTCAGTTAAAGATCCTAAGATAATACTGTCTAAATGATAAAAATATAACACTTCCTGGATTCACCCTAGGGCTACTGGTTTGGTTGTTCTCCACTCTGAATGTCCTAAATGCTCTTGATGCTTCTCAAGTAAGCACCTTATATCAAGGGCATCAAACAATGTCTCCCCTTTACCTATAGAAACCTCTCCTCCTCCTTCTACCTCAAGCAGTAAGTGTTCTAATACTATTAACCTGCATCCTAAAAGAAATTGAAGAAGGAAGAATAGGAAGAAGACACGAAATAAAGGGGGTAACCACCCAGCCTATAGAGTTCATGCTGTGGGATGACACTCAACCTTTGCAAGTCATGTTGACCCTAACCATGCAGCCTCTGGAATTCATGCTGGGGGAACACACTCAACCTATGGAAGTCATGTTGAAATTTACCACCCAAGCTCTGGAAGTCATGCTGGGGGGAAACAACCATCCTATGCAAGTCATGTTGGACCAAATCACTTATTCTATGAAGGTCATGCTAGGGTAAAATAGTCAGCCAATGCAAGTCACGTTGACACCGTTGAGAAAAATAACTGTTCAAAACAGAATCCTAAGTCCCCTTGTAATATTTGTGAGGGAGAAAACCTTACTCATCAATGCCCATTTATTGTTGAGGTATGAAGAGTGTGCTCTGAGCATCAAGGATGTCCTTCTCCTAAACAACTTGTAGTTTCCCAAAAACCTATTCAACCTTCAGTTGATCAAGTGATTGAACCAATGTGATCTTTGGTCAATCTCACTTTTCCTTCGGAGAGTGGTTTACATCAAGTGGTTGAACCAAGTCAGTCTTTGGTTAATCCCACTCTTCCTTAGGAGAGTGACCTACATCAAATGGTTGAACCAAGTTAGTATTTGGTCAATCCCACTCTTCCTTCAGAGATTCATCTACATCAAGTGGTTGAATCGATGCAATCTTCGATCAATCCCACTCTTCCTTTGGAGAGTGAGTGTCTGCTAGTTGTATTTTCTTCACCGCAAGTTCAAAAAAATTTGGACAAAGGGGAACTAATTTCATTTTGAATGAACCCCCACCAACCAATCAAATTGCTTCCTTTGATTGGGATAGCCTAGCTGAGTCACCCTTTCCTTCGTCTGCACCTTTTCAAATAAAGGTTCAAGTTGAACATTACATTATTGCTCATTGTATTGTAGATGAAGGAGCCTATGTTAGTATTTTATCTGCACATGCTTGGAAAGGCATGGGATCTCTCAGCCTCATGTCAACTGTTAATCAGTTGTTGTCCTTTGATAGAAGAACTAGTCCAACTTTGGTAATTCTTACTAAAACACCTGTTACTTAGGGTGGGAAGACTGTCTCAGTTGATTTTATGGTTATAGAGGATCCCTTGGACTTTAATATGCTCCTTGGGAATGATTATGTATATTATATGAAAGTTGTGGTGTTTACGCTCTTTCGTGTGATGTACTCTCCTCATAATGAAATAATTATCACCGTCAATTAGCTAGAATTTGTTGATCCCCCTCCACACACTATGGACCAAGTATATCCTTTGTTAATTCCCATTGTTTTGGTAGGAACTGCCCCACCATGGATGAATTATGTGGCCTCATATCCATTATGTCCAATTTCTATTGAGAAGGATCCTATGTGTTCATGCTCACCTTCTTGGTACTTGGTCTCGATAGTTGACTAGGTGATATATCCAATGGGTACTTTGGAGCTCGCTCTACACCCCATTGATCCAACTTAATATTTGGACATGTATTCTATCTGGGATGGTCTACTTCCTTCTGATGAATTCTTCCTCAAGTCTATGATACAGTATGGCCTTCTTATGGAAGTTGAATCAATTGTGTTTAAGTCCAGCCCTGACTTCCTTATTAAGTCTGATCCTTTTGATGATTGATCCTCAATCTCTGATATTGTTAAGTCTTTGGAATCTCCCATCGAGAAACAAGTCGATCATCCTGATGAGTTTGAATCTTCTTGTATAATTTTTTACTCCCGTAATGTTGAATCTCTCCCCGTAGACTCTATTACCTCTGTCAACTTTAGATTTCCTCTTGAGGTTGATCTTATCGAATATAAATCCTCGGTCCTTAGAAGTATAGAGTCTTCCTTGGTTAACTTTGCCTCAACTATGCCTTTTGTGAAATATAACAAAGTTGCAAAAGTTTCTACCAAAGTGACCTGTATTGGATCTCTTCTTCTAAATATGATATTAATATTATTATTTCTTGGAGACATGATTCTTAGTCAGATTCACAACTGTTTATTGGCCTCACCCTTTTTTTCAAAATGTAACTACATTTCCCTACACCATATCTGCGCTTATGAGCCTGAGGTTGGATTCCATACGTTTAGCTCATTATATAAGTCCTCATCTCTTCTCTCATCATCACTTGACCTTGTATCATTCTATCGTTGCAACTTGACACCCTTACCTGGAGGAGAATCAGATCAGGGATGATTTTAAGGAACCATACTTATCTAAAAGTGTATAAATGTTGGCGAATATTACCAATTCTTAAAACGCCAACTATAAAATGTTTGGCGATATTTTTCAAAAAATATTTTAATTTCCAAGGATTTTATATCGTTTATATAATAATTTGGCTATTTTTAGGGTGAAAAAAGTTTACCCCATCAAAATTGGGCGAAACAAGGCTTCAAAAAATGAAAAATGGCAAACCTTTTTTTGGAGAAAACCCCCTAAAAATAGCCCATGGGATAAATTTTTCCCCAAAAATTAACCTTGGAGGAGATGCTCCTCGAGTTTCCTTATCTTGCTCATGTTTCTTGTACTATGCTTAGGCTTGTTCATTGCGCTTGGAACTAGCTTCACAACCCGTGACACTTGTCTCCTTGTATTTAGAGAATTCTTCCTACTTTCCTTCAAGCTCGTTAAAAACAGTAAGGAATCCATGAGTTGACCTTTTTGGGCTCCTTAAAACTTTATGGGAAATATATGGAGTTATATTCAAGCTATGGTATGACTCCTTAAAATTGACTAGATAGTTGAGTTACTTGTTCTTTCAAACTCATTAAAGGAAATGAAGGATCATTCACATCGATATAAGTTTAACCCTTGTTCATACCATGTGGATTACTTACGAAAAATGAATACTCTAGTCGACTATGTCTAGAAGAGAATTCCTAGGTATAGGTTTATCTCTTTTCCAGGCCTGGGAGAATAAATTTACAAAAAAGGAACCTACTTGAGCTTACTTTTCTCTTTTTCATGCTCTGGTTTAAACTATGAAAAATATTATGAGTGTTCTTTATGCCATTTTCATGCTCATTAAGACTTTAGGACAAAAGAATCAAGTAATATTGCTTTCCTTCACACTCATTAAAACTCAATATTTCTGCTTATGTTTGAAGGAGCGTCAGTATGGTGATAGTTTAACCCTTTTTTGGACATTTCCAACTAAATATGAAAAAGACATAACTTGGCTCATCTAAGCTAAGAGAGTTCTCCTCTGGATTGTTTTATACTTTTTCTAACTTTGGAGACTAACTTTATGAAAAATCCCCCCCTAGATTCTTCTTTGGCGTTTTCAGACTCTTAAATTGTAAAAACTTCATCGAGCATTCACTAATTCGGGCTTGAAAAATCCATGAACCAGTTCCTTATCAAGCATTCTTTTATCTCTTCTTCGAGCTTTCCAACAATGAAGAAGGTCCTTAGTTGGCTTCCTTGTACTCGTTAAAACTTTACAAGAAAGAAGGAAAGGGAAGTTCATTTCAAATGTCTTTTGTATCATGGAAGAAAGTCTTGTCTCCTTAAACAAAACACCAGTTTGAGTCTATCAAAATTTGGGTTCTAGTTTTTGGCCTTATGATTAAGCCTGATTTCAGACTTCTTACTCCTCCAGTTGGTTACTTTTCCAATTATATGGAGAATTTGTCAATGTATCCTACATTGCATATTTGTATCGTCTGATATTTCAATTCCAAATATGCCCAAGTCACATCTATGTCATCCTCACTATTCAAGGATAAGAACCTGTGTCATCCATTCTGTAGTTTCCTTGACCTTTTGTGTCGGCCATTCCCTAGTATCATTTCATTACATCATGGATTTGGAGGTTCTTGTTGCAAAACTTTGTCCCAGTTCCAACTCATATCAATCTTTGATTTTCCTCGTGTTGGATGATGGAGGATGCCTTAATGCCTTCCTTCCAATGAATCTCTTCCTATCGACTTCAACTCATCTTTCTCTGGGAATGAGATTTAGAGTTTGTGACGGTACCTTTATGACTGCAGTCATTAGTGGCAATTTATCTCGTTACTGGATAACAAGAATACCTTAATGTATCCTACTCGACGGATTCTTCAAGTGTTTAACTTCAATACCTCTTACTCACACATGTTAGAATAAACCAGGTACCTTGGGGACCATTTTCATTAATGGTGGTTTCCCACGTGTTTTTTAACGGTTCTAATCAATGATTGGTAATCAATCAGTTTCCTCCATGTTCGATGCCAAATTCTTTATTCAGTTGGTTAGGATTCACACCTTTGGACGATTTGGATTGAATACCTTGGGTTAACAGTAGAATCATAATCTCTTGCTATTTCTTGAGTTGCGTAAGACCTTGTCACACTTCATATGAAATTTTATTATACATATATCCACCTTGTATTCTTGTGCCTATGATCGATTATTAAGAATGGATCCACGTTGTTCATTTGTGGCCATGACTCCTCTATATTGTATATGGCGCCTTTTTGCATACTGTGCGACCATGATAGTTACATAATTTATAAACATGATGGATCTGCTTGTATATTTATGGTGATTATTTTTATATGGACATGTATGTCCCGGAGATCATATTATCTAACATTTATCTCTCTTTCATGTACCACTATTTTAGATTACGATCTTGGATCCTCTAGTTTCTTTCAATCATTGTCTCAACTGTTTCCTTTTTTTTAATGTGTTTTGGCTATTGTCTTCCCCTCTAACCTGATACATTATGGGGAATATGTTATAGCCCAAAATGGCTCTTCGTCGTCTGTGACGACTTTTACATGTTTTCGTCGCATGACGACACCGCATGAAAGTTACTGTCAGTCACTCAAAGGAAACCTGTGAATGGAGAGGCCATATATAGAGTTTTGTAACTCTATTTAACCTCTTCTCTAAACCACTAGAAATGAATCAAACCAAGGAACAAATTTTTAGAATACACCAACCCTTGAAAATGCTTGGAAACACCCTAAAAAATGGATTCACAATTTTTCCTAAGGAAACCTGCATTTCATTCACGACTTTGCTTAAGGAAACCTGGGAGTATCTCCTATAGTGGTAAAAAAATATCAAAAATGGAAAAATATCGAATTTGGGGTGGTTTGGACAGTTTTGGAATCGCTCCCTTGATTGTAACTGATCCCTATTAGACCCTAATTGATCCCAATTCGACCCTAACTTCTCCTTCGGTTGTAACTCATCCCCATTTTCAGAATGAGAGAAATGAATATAGCATTTGTTGAATATTGTAACTTCAAAGGATATTTTAAATGTATTTTACTGATGTAACGCATGGTAGATGTTATTATTCCTCCTGTGGGGTGTTACTATTGTATTTGGACATCATAGAGTTATGAGGTAAAGCCTCCATAGTAAGTTGGGTCAATGGTACCTTGATGAATATAATATTGTTTTGTATTGTGTCTTCCTAAGTGAATTTTTCCCACTTAGTTAAGTGGGGCCAACTTGTTAGGTTAAACGTCAAGTGACGAAAAGAGTATAAATAGAGGAGATGTGTTCCTCATTTGAACACACTCACTTGTGCGCAACGCATAGGAGATATATATATATATATATATATCTGCTGGAGGAAGGCCCACCTGTCTGGGGTATATTCTTGTAATTTTTATACATCTTATATAGAGGAATGTTTGTTGGGTTTTATTCCCCATGAGGGTTTCCCATGATAAATATTTTTGTTCTTTTGTGTGGTTGTGCTTGTCTATATTTCAGTGATCTTTTGTTTATGGTTATGCTGCTATGATGATAAATGTTATAAGATCTGATATAACCATTAAAAAATTAAAATGGTATCAGATCCACCTTGAAATAAGTCTTTGTGCAGTCGAAACAGTGCTACAACTATAGTTATTGAAGATTAGGGTTTCATGTTTGAAAACCCTAAAAGACTAAAACTAGTCATTTTGGTGCATTCACTATATATCGATATTGGAATGGGATCAGGAGAGGAAATGTTTACATGCCAAATATAAATTCATGATGTACCCTGTGTAAACGTTTCATTCTTAGATTCACTATATTATAGGAGATATGATTCCTCTAAACCATGGTTCCAACCTCTCCGAGGATTCATCCTTAAACAAGTGACCTAGGGAGAATTGTTATATCTCGGGCTACGAAGGTACACATGAAATTTCGCAGATGTTCCATAAAGGGAATGGACTCCAATTTATGTGGTCAAATATGTAGACCTATAAGGTGAAACAGTGACACATGGAAGTCCGTACAAGTTCTCTATGCTGAACAGTCCTGAAATAAGTCGCCTTAGGAAAAATTGCATAAGTCCCAATTGGTGAAACCAATTCTGATCTAACCTACGGTGTTGCAAAGAGGACATAGAAGGATACCTTAGTGCGAAGTTTTAGACATAGAGGAGCAGTATTTTCTAAGATATTGTAGAAACAATATCAATAATTTATGTAGAAGAAATTAAAGAAAACTAGGGCATCAGATATTTTGGAGTTCTCATCACAATTTTGGAAAACTGAGTATGCTGCTCGGATCACCTTGAGGAGGTGCATATTTATATCCAATCAGATCTGAAAGATACATAATTTGAAAAATTAGGGTTTCTTTGTCAAACCCTAGGTCCACTGAAAGCAGCATTCCAGAAAATCTTTCAAGAAAGCATGAGATTAAAGAAATCTCATTGGTCAAATAAGAAGTTGCAGATCCAGAAGGAGATGAAGACAAAGCAAACAAATATAACTATTTGAATTGTATTTCTTGTACATGCTGTGTATTATGCATGATAGAATGTTTGCATTAATGACAGTATACTAATAATATGCATGATATGGGTAAGTAGCCCATGGTGTTGTAAAACTCTCCATTGCTACTTATCTAGAATGAAAACTCTTTGCTGACATATTGGATTAGTGCACAATCTCAATAATGTTATGGTATAGATGGAAGGCATCTGGAAATTTTCCACGAGATATGGATGAATATTGTATTGGCTAAAATAGTTGGATGATGCATAAGAATTTGTTGTTATGCATATGTCCTTTGAAATGGTTCTAACCATGCAACTGGTGCATTTGACTTGTAGGAAACATCATGTACAAACTCCTACAAGAAAAGGAGGATGAGACTTATTCCGAAGAACAAGTGATGATAATCCAAGATTCACTCCAATAAATATGAACCTGAAGCTCCCAGGGTCAGAGACACCATGACGAAAGAAAGAGCTTCAAAGAGTGGTAGATCCACCTCAAGAGATGAAGACCATATTGGGCACGAGAGATAATTCAAGATGAAGAAAAGTATGGTGGGACTTCCAAACCAAATTAAGAGGCCTCAGATACACTCTAGTTGTGTGACACAGTTGGGTGACATGATTGATGCAAACCCTTCCATCTATGGAAGAAACTATGACCAAAGAGTAACAGTTGATCATGGGGAATGGTGTCTAGGATATGGTTCCGAGACTTGAATGGAAGTTTGTAGTGTCTTCCATATGGATCTACAAGAAAAAGTGTACAAAGAAAGGTTCGTGGTTTGTCTCAGAAAGAATGGACTATGGCATGACATACTCTATTGATTAGACACACTTCTTTAGTAGAAGTATATAAAGAGCAAAGAACCACCTGTATAGAATAGGATTTGTACGAGATCAGAAAGCACCCATAGATAAGCACATACAGGAGCTTGAAAAATCACCCAGAGTGATGAATATCTTAACCTTTGCTACAAGGTTGAATATGGAAACCTATAGGATATAATAAGAGCACATATGGGTGCAAGATGAAATTTTTGACAAAGTTCAAGATGAAGGGATCTTGGTATCTAGTAACTTGAGATGGATACATAGTAGCGGAGGATGCTACCTATCACTCTAGCACAGAATGTAGAGGGAGGATTATGCTCCACTTCAGGGGGAGTGATTGTAGAAGATATCCAAGTTTGACATGGTTCAACAGGATGGTCAGCTTCCGGATGGACTAAGGATTTAGCAAGAGTAAATTGGGTCCAACCTTCAAGGTTGAATGCAGAATACTGGGATATGTCGATCACCTGACAGAATGAACTCATGGTAGATGCAATGATGGAAGAATACCAAAATGAGGTTTGGGATGTAGTACCCAAATCATAAAGCAAGAGTGTGGTATCTTCCAAGTGGATTTTTTGTTTATGGGAGTCTTGAAAAATACAAGATTTGTGGCTAGAGGATTCTCTCAAAAGAGCGGGAATTGATTATGAAGAGACATTTTGTCCAGGAGAAAGGTACATTTCCATCAGAACTATCATGGAACTTGCTTCCATTGTGAAGTGGGACTTACACTAGATGGATGTAAATACAACCTTCCTTAATGGTGTGATTGAGAAAGAAGTTTACATTGAACAACCACAAGGATTTGAAGTCAAAAATAGAGCGACTCATGTATGCAAGTTGAAAAAGGTTCTGTATGGACTAAATCAAGATCCTTGAGCTTGATATGGAAGAATGGATAGCTTCTCGGAAAGCATGGAATTTACCAAAGGTAAAGATGATACTAACCTTTACCTCGAGGTTATGGATTGTTGTTGTATGTGAATGATCTATTTCTGACTGATGATAAACATATCACAGATTGCAAGAAAAAGCTAGCCGAAGAATTCAAGATGAAATGTCTTGGATTGATGCATTATTTTCTAGGGATGGAAGTGTGGTAGAGCCCAGAAGGAATCTTTCCAAACCAAGGAAAGTATGATGTGGAAATCTTAAGAATATTTGATATGTTTGATTGTAAAGCCATGGCCACACTCATGGATACCAACATGAATCTGTTGTCCGATGAGACATTAGAGTTAGTAGATATGACTCAGTACAGGGATATTATTGAGTCATTGATGTATCTGGAGAATAAAAGGCTAGATATATTCTTTGTTGTGAACACCTTGAGTCAGTATATAGTTAAACCTAGATGTGTTCACCTGATAGCTTCAAAGCATGTGATAAGGTACCTTAAAGGTACAACAGACTTGGTAATTTACTATGGTAGAGATTATGACTACAGATTATATGGATATATGGATATATGGATTTAGCTTTGGTAGGAAGTTCCACAGACAGGAATAACACCTTAGTTGGATGTTATGGTCTGGGATCTGCCATGATCTCATGGCTTAGTAAGAAATAGTCCAGTGATGCTCTCAGCACGATTGAAGCAGAGTACATTGCAACTTGCTTTGCTATTTGGGAAGTCATATGGATTTAGGAAAACTGATGTCAATTCTATTTGACATGGAGTTGGATAACACAATGATTCTTTGTGACAACCAAAGTTGCATAAAGATGACAGAGAATCATGTGGGATATGGTACTAAAGGGAGACATAAAAATCCAGTATGTAAGTACCGATGAGCAAGTTGCTAAGTTGGTGACCAAGCTTCCATGACAAGCTTGGTGTAGTTTGAAAAGACTTTCCTCGCAAGGAGGAACAATGATGATGATATTACATTCTTTCCTCGCAAGGAGAAACAATGATGTTGACATAGATCTTTCCTCACAAGGAAGAATGATGAAGATATGGACCCTTCTTAGAAAAAAGAAACAGGTTGAAGATATGGACCCTTCTCGAAAAGGAGAAACAGGTCAAAGATATGGACCCTTCTTGGAAAGGAGAAACAGGTAGAAGATACAGATCCTTCTTGAAAAGGAGAAACAAGTCAAATATATGGACCCTTCCTGGAAAGGAGAAACGGGGCGAAGATATAGACTCTCTTCGGAAAGGAAGAACAAGTCGAAGATATGGACCTTCTTCGGAAAGGAGGAACAAGTCGAAGATATGGACTCTCCTCGGAAAGGAAGAATGGGTCTAAGACATGAACCCTCCTCAGAAAAAGGGGGAGCAGGTTGATAATATGGATCCTCTCTAAAAATGGGGAGTGATGATGATACTAACATAAATGATGGGACGACAGTGATGCTCCAACATGGAAGAGGCCAAGTGTGCTTGAAGATGCTGAAAAGGTTCAAAATTCACTTATGGATGATAGTATACTCTCTTGAGCATGGTAGGTATAAAACTCTCTTCATGAGAGTGGTCCTTACTAGCTAAGTATGGTCCTACATATATTACTCTCCAATGCAGAGTACCCACATTCACTTGTGGATGATAGTATCCTCTCTTGAGGATGGAAGGTATAACACTCTGTGCATGAGAGTGGTCCTTGCTAACTAAGGATGGCCCTACAGATGTTACTCTTGCATGGAGAGTACCCACATTCATTTGTGGATAACATATTATAACATTTGCTTGCGAATAGTCCTAGCCTTCATGCTGAGGATGTCCTATGATGAGTCCTCACGGACGACATGACTGACATTTTGTATGCAGTAGAGATCTACTCTGGAGACAATACTTCTATATGGAGAGTATTCCTACATTCATATGTAGATAACATAGAATAACACTCGCTTGGGAGTGGTCCTAACCTGTGTGGTATGGATGCTCTATGATGAGTCCTCACGGACGTCGTAGTATAACACTCACTTGTGAGTGGTCCTAACCTGTGTGGTATGGATGTTCTACGATGGGCCGACATTTTGTATGCGGTTGAGATCTGCTCTGCAGACAATCCTATTGCTGAAAAGAGTATGCCTACATGCAAGGGTAGATGTAGTAGTATAACACTCACTTGGGAGTGGTCCTAACATCAATGGTATGGATGTTCTACGATGAGGGCCGACATTTTGTATGTGGGCAAGATATTCTTTAAAGACAATACTCTTAGATGGTAGAGTATACCTACACGTGAGTGTAGATACCATAGTATAACACTCACTTGGGAATGGTCCTAACCTTATTGGTATGGATGTTCTACGATGAGTCCTCACAGACGATGGGGTTGCCACTAGGATCGGTCGAGATATACGTTTAGTTGTAGACAATTCAGATGATTGATTTCATGGATCATGATAATGGAGGATCGCATCGTCCTTGAAATTATGTCATAAAGTAATCAGAATTTATCATCCCACAAATAGATTATGTGTATTGCAGGTAGCATGGCGACGAAGGATCAAGTAGATCGAAGTACAGCAATGAAGGGTCAAGTAGATCAAAGTGCAACTGCAAAGGATCAAGAAGGATTGAAGTGCTATTGCAAAGGATCAAAAGAATTGAATTTCTGACCACATACATGATGACGTTATCATTGTGCTCACATGGCTGACCACATACATGATGAAACCTCCTCTGTCATCACTCTCTGTCACACAACAACAATGAATGATTACCTCCTCTATTTCTACCCCTCTCTTTCCATTTATAAATACTCGTCGTGAGAAGCACTACTATCTCTATCTCCATTTCCATTTGAAGCACACCATGCTGTCTCCTTGTCCCTCTTTCATTTTTCCTTGACTCGTGTTTCTCCTTTTCGTTTTCATTTTCCCAATCCCTCCTCACACTTCAATGACCAATCCCTCCTCACGTTCAATAAAATCATCGCCACCGATCCCAATAATTCCATGGCCATGTTGAATCCTGCATCACTCCACTTCTGCAACTGGACTGCTGTCACCTACAGCCACCATCATACAAACAGATTCATCGCCCTCCATCTCAATCTCATGGATATGCGTAGCACAATCTCTCCATCCCTCACCAATCTCTCCTTTCTCCACACTCTCAATCTTTCAAACAATATGCTCAATTGGGATGCCTCTTTCGTTTGAGGTGGCTCTGGATGTATGGCAATCAATTGAAAGGTAATATCCCACATCAACTCACCAGTTGTAGAAATTTGGTTTTGCTTGCAATCTCCTACAACCATCTCAGCGGAAATATACCACATCAACTCTGCAGTTGCAGAAATTTGGTTTCGGTGGCACTCTCCTTCAACCATCTCAGCGGAAATATACCCCAACAGTTGGGTTCCCTCGCACATTTGCAACAACTTTTATTGGGAGTGAATATTTTCACGGGTACCATTCCTTCCTCTTCAGTAAATATTTCATCTTTGATTGTTTTAGATTTTTCTGAAAACAACTTGACTCGCAGCATTCCACCAGAATTGGTCCTTCTCACCTGTCTGCAAACGCTTTACCTCTTTAAAAATGAATTATCGGGTAACATTCCTGCTTCTTTGTCCAATATCTCCACTTTAAATGAATTAATAATTTATGCAAATGATCTCATTGGCAGCGTTCCACCAAAATTGGGCCTTCTCACTAGTCTACAAACCCTTTACCTCTATAAAAATGAATTATCTAGTAGCATTCTTGTTTCTTTTTCCAATATCTCTAGTTTAAGTGATTTGTCAATTCGTACAAACCATCTCACTAGAATCATTCCACCAGAATTGGGCCTTCTCACCCGTCTACAAACATTTTACATCTTTGAAAATGAATTATCTGACAACATTCCTGCTCTTTTGTCCAATATGTCCACTTTAACTGACTTGGAAATGGGCTCAAACAAAGTCACTGGAAACATTCCACCTCAATTGGGCCTTCTCACCCATCTAATGCTATTAGAAATTTCTAGAAACAATATTAGTGGCAACATTCCACGAGAATTATCAAATACCTTTTACTTGAATGTGCTCTCTTTATTGCGAAATCGACTTGGAGGAAGCATACCAAAATCTATTGGAAATTGCTCCAAACTTGAAGATCTCTATCTAAAATACAACAAGTTGAGTGGGAGTGTGCCGGAAGAGTTGGGTAAACTATCTCTCCTTAAAAGATTAAACTTTCACAATAATGAGCTTGATAGTGGTAGTGCTACAACCATGCCCTTTCTTGTAGCTCTTACCAATTGTTCTCACCTACAAGTACTACACTTAAGCACCAATAAACTAAGTGGTGTCTTGCCCTCTGTGATGGGGAAACTTTCTACAAATTTGTCTTACTTATCATTATCAAGAAATATGATAGAAGGAAACATCCCTCCATATATAGGCAATCTTACCAACCTAATCTTTTTAAATTTAAGTGGAAATCTTTTAAATGGAAACATTCCAACATTAGGAAACCTTATAAAATTAGAAAGACTAGATTTAGGAAACAATAGATCTCATGAATTTGAACTATTACAAGGACTTGGCCTCTTGGACATCAGTAGAAACATTCTCTCTGGAAACATTCCCAATTCACTTGCATCCATTAAACAACGAAGAAGACTCATCCTTCACCACAACAAGTTATCAGGGAGCATACCTGCCAGCTTAGGAAACTATATAAATTTGGAATTGTTTGACCTATCTCACAATATGCTCACTAGAAGCATACCACGGGAAATCGTTGGGCTTTCTAATCTACAGTTCCATTTTAATTTGTCATGGAATTTATTATATGGCCTCTTACCCTTGGAGATTGGTAAAATTGGAATGGCACAAGCTATAGACATTTCCTCCAATCAATTGACCAGGGTCATTCCACCTACACTTGGAAGCTGTAGTGAACTACAATCATTGAATTTATCTAGAAACAACTTTCAAGGCTCTATCCCAGATTCACTTGGAAATTTAATGAGTCTCATGAACCTAGATATTTCTTTCAACTCCTTATCAGGTACTATACCAATTACTCTCCAAAAATTGAAAATGCTTCATTGTTTGAATTTGTCTTTCAACAATCTCATAGGGGAAATTCCAAAAGAAGGGTTTTTCACAAATCGAGCGATTTTCATGTCCTTAATTGGAAATCCTCACCTTTGTGGACCACAACCATTCGGGTTACTTGCTTGTCCAACACCAAAAAATAATTTTTCATTTGTGAAAAAGGTACTATTTCTAGTTAGTGGAGTTAGTGTGTTTAGATTGTGTTGCTTACTTTTGGGGTTCTTTTGGAGAGGAAATATGCATGTGAAAAAATTTGATTTTTCACAAACCATTTTTCAAAAGTTAGAGCACCAAAGGATTTCATTTCAAGAGCTTCATATGACAACTATGGGATTCAGTGAAGCCAACTTGTTGGGATCAAGTAGTTTTGGATCGGTTTATAAAGGAATTTTGAGTGATGACACAGTTGTCGCTGTGAAAGTTCTCAACTTGCAAAAACACTAGGCTGAGAAAACTTTTAAATTTGAATGTAGTGTCATGCAAAAGGTTCAACATCGTAATATTGTGAGAATCATAACTTCATGTTCCTACCTCCATTTCAAAGGTTTAGTATTCAATTTTATGTCTAATGGAATCCTAGAGAAACATTTATATCCCGATACAATTCACAACAATGGTGAGTATGTGTATGAACTGGGATTGAAAAAGTTATTAGGCATTGCCGTAGATGTGGCCCATGCCATGGAATATCTTCATCATGACTCTTTTGTACAAGTAGTGCATTGTGATATAAAACCCAGCAATGTGTTGTTGGATGAAGACATGACAAGCCATGTAAGAGATTTTGGTATTGCAAGACTAGTTGGTGCAACCTTTAGTGATTCACTTACTTCAACACTTTCTTTGAAAGGATCTATAGGCTACATTGCCCCAGGTATGGATTTTTTTTTAAATTACTTTCATTTGTGTTTCTCGTGAACAATTTTGTTTGCACTAGGGGTAATTTTGATAAAGGTTTCCTTTTATGTAGAGTACGGATTGGGTGAGAGAGTTTCTGCCAAAGGAGATGTTTACAGTTATGGAATTCTTCTATTGGAAATGTTTACTGGTAAACGACCAACTAGTGACATATTTGTTGGAAACCTAAACTTGCACAAGTGGGTGAATATGGCATTTCCAAATAAATTTAATGAGCTAATTGACAACAATCTTTCTAGTGAGCTAGATAGAGATGAATGTGAAAAGTATAATGTGCAAGAATGTTTGCTTTCTTTGCTACGAGTTGGTTTGATTTGTTCAAAAGATTCACGTAATGAAAGACCAACTATGAGAGAGATCGTAATGGTGTTGGAAAACCTCAAAGAGGATTTGGTAGGAAATACAATTGCTCCTAGGAGAATAAGACAAAGCATATCTAAGTTACTCAACAATACAAATGCACCAAGGAAATATGCCAATGCATCGAATGACCAAAGTTCTTCTACATTTTAGTTTTTGAAACTTATTCAAAGTTTAAAATATTTAATAAGAAAAATTGGGTTAAGTAAGAGACCAAATGGACACAGTCTTTAATTTATGGATTATTTATTATATGTTTTGAAATAAAATGGGAACTTTTATATAGAAATTTTTTTAAAATAAAATGTGAAGTTCATTTTGTGAATATTTTATGAAGTAAAAGAAATATAGTAAATAAAATTTGTATACTATTTTATAAATTATATTATTAGTTAAAATGATAGGCATAGAGGGGTTCTTTTTTTCAAGTATTTCTTGTTTTTGGGGTAGAGGGGCACATCAAAAGTATACAGAGTGGGTAGTTGTTAGATGCAGAATTTAATTCCACATTCAACGAGCTCTCCCAATCGAAAGTTGAGTAAAAACACAGGGAGGTTTTGGGTAGTTGTTAGATGCAGAATTTAATTCCACATTCAACGAGCTCTCCCAATCGAAATTTGAGTAAAAACACAGGGAGGTATGTCAAACACAGGGAGGAGTCAAACACAGGGAGATATGTCAAACACAGAGAGGAGTGAACATCATAGGAAGAAAGCACATATTCCATGTCAAATATAGAATCCCCATACTCCACTTGATTTAAAAAAGAAACCCCCGACTCTCTTTATCTATTCCTTCATTAAGATCCCTTCCTCGTCAAACCCATACCAAGAAAACTTCCCTAGAGGGTAATTTAAGTTCATCACAATGATGGAATTCTAAGCTCATCAATATGCTCTCTCAAAAGAGCTACATCATCAATTGGGTTTCAAAAAATCTAATTACGTAAATATTCTAGTCATTAAGGTTTCTAAAACATCTAATTATAATGACAACCCACTCGACGTTCCCAAAGAATAGATAAAATAAATAATTTTTAGGCATATTACACACCCAACAAATATACCTAACATGACAAACATGTTTTTTAATTGATTTATACTCAATGCTTGTGTTCATGGGAAATTGTGGCCACTGAATAGAAGGCTTGTAGCTTAATGATTGAGGTAGAAATAAAGACCCAAATAGAGTACATTACTACATCCCCTAATAGATATGACAAGACAATAGTGAGACACTTTCAAGAAAACATTTTAGTGCATGTAGTAGGGATAAATCTAATTAGAAAGACTAGTCTGCAATTGAACATTAGGAGAATAATAGTGGAGTCACTAGAAAGGGATATACTTCAAGAACACATGAATGTAATCCTACCATAGGAAACAATAACCTACGTGCTCCAATGGAGATTGTTTTATGTTGATGATATTTTTAATCCTCTCAATTGATGTTCGCTCCAACCTATGAGCGTGACAAAAAAAATGCCAATATAGGAAAGAAGATTTATATTCTCCTTGATCCACAATCGTAGGCCTATGTGTCACGACCATGTTGGTAACAAATGTGGGGTTCCTTGCCACTTGGGTGAAACGCTCATTGGGCCACACGTAGGTGAGCACTTGCTCAAGAAAATGACTAAGTGTTATACTTTGCAGGGGTCATGGGCACCACTTGATAGTTTGATGGGTTGTTGGGTGGGGGCACCGGTCAAAACGATGCCCATGATGCTAAGTGTGCTAAGTGGGCCAAGTGCGCTAAGTGTGCTAAAGGTGCTTTTTAACCCGAAAAATCCCTCACTCAACTCTACATGGCCTACACCACCCAAGGAAACCCATGCACGACCCTCATTTCACCCCATTAGACCCCCACACCCTCAAAAAGGCTTAAGAATGAGCAAAAGGGCTTAAAAACCCCCAAAAAAAGCCTAAATAAGCCTCCAAAAATGGGATAAATCTCCTCAAAGGAGCTAAAAACCCCAAAAGGAGCTAAAGATAGGGCAGAAGGGGCTAAAAGCACAAAAAAGGGGCTAAAGCCCCAACCGGGGGCTTAAAACCCTAAAAATCCCCAAAAACACTATAAATAGAGGGGTGGGGGTCACCCTTAAAACATTCCTCCCTTGCATACTGTTATGCTACCCGTGGATGCCTTGAGACCCTTTGTCTCTCAAGCCACCCACACTCCCTCTCCTACACTCTCCATTGAGCCATAGCTCCCCCATCCAAGAGAGGTGCTTCTCCAAGCCAGGGCATGGTGGCCCATTTCACCAAAGAGGAGGTATACCAGTGCTCTTTTCTTGCATTCGCTTTAGTGTTTTATAGTTTTTCCTAACCCATTTTAGTTTGCAGGTTTATTTATAACATGTTTTTGCAGGTATTTTCTTTCTAATAGTTGTTTGTAGGTTGATGGAGCTAACCCTAACATTGTTTGCAGAGGGGTTTCTAGCCATTCCATTTCTTGCTTGTCCTTTACTTTCTTTCTGTTTATTTTTCTTGCATTTCACCTACAGGAACCTACCCTTCCATCCTATAGACGGAAGGTATCCATTTCTCTTCTGTAGTAAGGGAGAAATCCCTGCTACAGAACTGGCGACCATACCAGGTCGATCCCACAGGATTCCTGGGTCTGTTTTTTAAAATTTCAAGTTTCAGTTCAGTTTTTGCCCTAGGTTAAATTGTTTTTGTCAAATATAGTTTAAATATTTTTTATTTATAGTTTTTGTTTATGTCGAGCCTCCACAAGGAAAATCCAAGTCCATTTGGCCACAGTACAGGTTACTGTCGACTGGATCTGATTCAGTATAATAATAAAAACTCCCAGTCCGAAGCAGGTCACACTTATCAGGCCTAAACAGGGGACCAGGTTGCTCTTTTTCCCCCGAAAGGTGCAACTCCCTTAAGAAAGATAGACCGCTTCTATCTGCAAAATCTGAGCGACCCCCTTTCTTGTTTCTGGAAAAATTTGGCGACCCCCTCGCCACGTTTGACCCAAAACGTGCAATCTGTCACTCAGAATTTAGTTTTTAATAACTAAGGACTGTCAGTGCGGCTCAGCTGCCTCCGTCTAGCACTATTGTTTCATTTTTGTTTTTGTTTATGTTAATCACAATTTCATGTACAGAACAAAGTGTAAGTTAAAAAAAATGATGGGTTAATGAATATAGCTTGACTAAAACTTAGGCTAAAATCAACAACCTTGATTACCCTTCCTCCTCTACCCATTCATCACCCTTCGGGGTATTCTAGGATGAGATGAAGGGCGCAACTCATATAATAATAGGCCATTCACCCAATATTGTTCAAAACCACTAAAAACAGGTGACTTGGAAGGCAGAGGGGGTAGAGAAGGAGGGCTTCTCACAGCGCTAAGTGTCCTCCATGTTAACCAACCTTGCATCCAAGAGGTGACCTCTGGATCTACGGATGGGCTTAGTCCCATTGTGTTGAGAGCCCATCACCTTCTCCTGGTTGAAGAAGAATATAGGTGTAAGGTAGTCACCTAGTTAGGCTATCACAATTTAGGGTAAAAAATGGTATCTGTCTACAAACTTTCTATTTATTTACTGCTTTCAACCACAATATGATGAACTATGCGAGATATTCATAAACCACTTGTAGCCACCAAATAACAGAAACACAGAAATACATACACCATACCACGTAAATCAACCCAACTCAGTTCATGACGCTGAGAGAGCCACTAAAATTTATAAATTTAAACTAAGTTCAAAAATCTGTAGTCCTTGAGGACATAAGTCCCTGATTTCCTTAACCTTGGGAAGTATTTGGGCTCAGCCCAGAAAAACATTGTTAGGAGTACCACAGGAACCACAAAGTAGCTGGCCACTGAGAGGAATTTCCAAGCGAAACGAGCAACGACCCCCACCGATTGAGTAGAACGCCCGTGAGGAAAAATCCAGGCATTGTCTTCTGGAAGTCTTGGTGGTCGAGTGACCACCTACAACCAATAGAAAGCCATTGAAACCGGGGTCCAAAAAATCATTTCCACCAGTTTGATACACAAATCTAACACAATTGATCCCTCACGCTCTTCCTCATGCCTAAGAGGCGAACCACCATAATTCGGGTCATTGAACTGACATCGTCGAGACCATTCTCGACGACCTCTCACACCATAAGAAGGCCACACAGCCTCTGATTTAAATTCAGACCCATATCAGTCTAAACCAGACCTACACATGGCACCATCAAGCCCCATGGCTGGTGCAAACCAAGATCCATTTTTCGACATAGCAATGGCTAGTGGACCCGTGTCCACACCACAAATTATGACCAACAACTTTACAGATGGCCCCAGTACGGTTATGCAAACTTGCTAAGTCAGCTGGCACCACCCATAGTGACCAGCCAAGCTGTCCTACTTGCAACACTTGGGGGCAGTGGACCTTCCACATACACTTCCCCTCCTATCACACATGGGGCAGTGTCCCTTCCACCCACACTGTCCCTCACACCACACATAGGAGCACTGGCCCATCTACAATGGCACCACCAGTACCCACAGCTATGCAGGTACATTGTGCACCTGCAAACCCCACCACCATACCTACCCCATCTCACATCAACTTGGGTTCAAACCCGCCTTTCATGGCTCTTCTTAACTTTCCTGATTTGGCTCGATTGACAAACAAATCTATCCACCATCAAACCTTTTGGCCTCCCATGCCAACCAAACTTCCCTTAGACATTCCCATGTTTGAAGGGAAGGAAGGGGAGTGTCCCCAAAACCACATCATGACATTTCATCTATGGTGCTCATCAAATAGCATTGTAGATTATTCGATCAGGCTAAGATTGTTCCAACGCACCCTCATAGGTGCTGTAGCCAAATGGTACATTGAGTAACCACAAGCCAAGTACTGAGATTTCAACTCCTTGGCTTTCAAGTTCCTGCAATATTTCCAACTCCCTGTCAGATATGACAAAGGGGTGGATATCTTGTTATCTTTCCGCCAGAACACTATGACCCACATAACCAACCACATCCATGAGTGGCAGTGACGTCGTAGTTTGTGTAAGATCCAACTTGATGACATGATCTTCCTAGATTGGTTCCTCAAAACCTTTCTCCCACCCATAGCAAAGGACGTCGCATCCGAACATCCCCAATCCGAAGAGGAGGCCATACTGAAAGCCTAATAGTTTGACCTGATCTATGCATAGTCTGGATACCTTTACACCATCATTCCAGATGCTCCCCGTGCAGGCACTTCCCATCGGGATGCACTGGGGGCATCCCATGTTGCAGACAACATCATAGGCTCAGTCTCTCACTAACCAAAGTACTGTCCAACACCACCTGTAGTACCACCACAACCGAGCAACACTGCTAGTGCTGCCTACCAAAACCAAACTCTGGACTATGCAAGAATGATGTCCCAGTCTGGAGCCACAACTTCTTATGCACAACCTGCACCACTGCAGTAGGCTCAGGCCTTGGCTTGGCCAACATAGCAATACGCGGGGCAAATTCCCACATTTGTGGCACTGCCACCCACCCAAATCTATTATGCACCACCAGTGCAAGCAGTTCAAGCCCCCGCCCCTACCCCACCTGCTTCGTTGGAACAAGTGTTTGCACAACAAAACCGTCCCAACCAGCCAGCCCCCAATAATCAACAAGGGAAATCTAGGAATAACCGACCCCAGAACCAAGGCAATAATCAACTGCAGGGAGGCGGTCAACAACCAAACCCTCCCAAAATCCTCCATGACCAAATGCACCGAGATGCAACACTCCGTTGCGTACAAATCAACCATGTAGACTCTGTGAGGTCTACGGGCACTACACATTCGAGTGTCCCTTCATGGGTCATGTGAAGTAGGCCATTCGAAACGAGGTTCAACATGCCACCAACACAATGGACCAAGCCCAACCCAACCCAACACCACAAGGACCTCCTCTTATGGTGCTTCAAAACCCATTACCAGTCCAAGGATTGGTGGCAACCACAACCCCTCCCCAACCAAATCCCAATGCACTGGGGGCATCTCCCATGGCCAAAACAGGTGTCCACCACTTGCTAGCTATGACGACTGAAGAGTTCAACCTACAAATCAGACGAAATCAGTATGGAACCAACACCGAACCCGCTGACACATCAGTGGCATCTACATCCAAATCAGTCAATGCACCTCTTCAGTTACCCCATTTCCTATGGCCCCCCATACGTCGGGTTGCCAATAACGCCATGGCTAGAGCTGCTGTTAGCTATAGCATTGTGGATGATTTGGCCCAAACACTAACTGCCATGTCTGCTCTTGAGGTACTCAAAACGTGCCCAACACAGCGGAAAGCCTTACTAACCGCCCTTGGGGCCATAGACCCCTCTGAATCCAAGTTGATCACATTCGACACAGAGAATGGAGAATCGTGCATGCCATCAACCATCACCTTTCAAATCTCGGTGTCTATCCGGAATTTGGTTGTGCATCGGTGCATAGTGGATGAGGGGGCATCTACATGCGTTATTTCTACCTTAGTCTGGCAGAAACTTGGATCCCCAATTCTGCAACCATCCTCCACAACTCTACGGGATTATGATGGCCATCCCACTAAAGCCAAGGAGTACTCCCCCATGTCCCCATCACATTAGCCGAGAAGACAATTCTGATTGACATAGAGGTTATCAATGCTCAATTGGACTATAACCTTCTCCTTGAAAGAAGTTATATGTACGCCACGATAGTTGTCGCATCAACTGTCTTCTGTCTCCTGATGTTCCCCCACAAAGGGAAGATTGTGACGGTTGATCAACTTAGTTATCACGATCCGCACGGGTTAATGGCACTCGCCAACTTTATCCCTACCATCAACACCATTGAGCCACAAGGGACGACCACACACGCCAATGTTGTCCCTGAAATAAACACCATGGTTGACAACACACCAGCCTCTCCATTGTTGAATGTGGGCCCTGCGTTGTTTGCCGATACCACCATGACAGCTCCTTTCCCCTTAGTGTCACCACCAATGACAACAAACAAGACTGCGGACTTGTGCATGCTCTCATCCAGCAGCGCTGCACCCAAAGAACAACCGCAGCCGCAGCCCCAACCGCAACGTCAACACCGTTCGCAGCCGCAACATCAACAGTAGCCGCAACATCATCCACAGCCACAGCATTATGCACAGCCGCAACCACAACCTCATCCCCACATACAACCGTCAAGGAGTTATCTGGGCTCCTCTCTAGTTCATACAATTCCCTTCCTCTTCCCCCCACCTGGCGTCATGAGCAAGCTGGTAATGGCCACCCTCAACCTACCCAGATTTACATTAGGAATTCCCATGTGGTATCTTGATCCACCAGCTCAACCACCAATGCCCCAGGTAGTCTTAACCCCCATACAATCCATTGTGGTCGAGTCTCATCCTCCACCCGGCCTGCAAAAACCAACCACCACACCCACACCTGCACTGCCCCACCCGAAAAGGGCTAGGGTCAAGAATGCGAAAGCTACTGTAGAACCTTGACAGATCTTGCCTTGCGCCGTTTGCGAGCAACAGGGACATCCAACTCAGAACTGCCCTAGGATCCCAATGATCCACGCGCATTTGGATGCCATGGATACAAACGAAAACCTCCCCGTGGTTGAACTTCCAAGCGCGCCAACAGTAAAAAACAAGTCAATGAGAACAAACAATGCTTGCGCCCTTTGCGGATTGTATGGACACTATTCTCATCATTGCCAAGATTTGCCTGAATTCCGAATCTCTTTAGCCGACCTATGTCAACATTCCCTTGAATCTGAGATCACCCTGATCGAAGAAGTCCACCCCCCACCTCCTTCTTCGGACACCATGTCCATTTACATGATGTCCAGTTCAACCGACTCTATTGTCTCCATCACCAATGACGGTCCAATAGACCTGTCTCTTTGTTGCTTCCATAATGAAGAGGAGATAGTTGAATCCCTAACCGCCTCGGAATACCCATGGGACGACATGCACCATCGCTTATTCTTCCTCCTCGAAGAACTTGTGTCACAGTCTGACCAATTTTTCGTGGAAACCAAGGATTTCATTCATGGGAAAGTCAACTGGTTCAAAAACCCCATTCCAGCACTAGACGCCTTCGAAGAAGGGAACATGGCCAACATCTCGCCAACCATCAAAATCAACATCTCAACCAATCCCGAGGTTGTTGAAGAAATCATGCTGGGGGCATCTTGCTCCCCGGAAGAAGTCGCTTCCTATAAAGCTCTCTTCCAAGAATTCCGCGACATCTTTTCCTGGTATTACACTGAAATTCCCAGCTTAGATCCATCCATCATGGAACACCACATCGACACATGGCCCGATGTGGTCCCCGTATGTCAAAAGCAACGGCCCATCCATCCTTCCAAAGTGGCCGTGGTCAAAACCAAGATAGAGAATTTGTGCACAGCCGACTTCATCTACCCCATTGCCTACACCACTTGGGTTTCTAATCCTATTGTCATGAATAAAAAATAGGGTACCATCCGCATTTGCACAGACTTTCGCGATCTCAATGGGGCATGTCCCAAAGACAACTTCCCAACACCCTCCATCGATCAGATTATCGATTCATGCGTCGGACATGAGGCCTTTTCCTTCATGGACGGATTTTCCGGATATAACAAAATCTAGATCTGGAAAGAAGATTGTTACAAGACTGCATTCACAACCCCATGGGGCACATTCACATATGAATTTCTTCCCTTTGGCTTGAAAAATGCTGGAGCCACCTTCCAGTGCGCCATGACATACTGCTTCCGCGACCTCATCCACATCATGCTAGTTTGTCTGGGAAACCTCATTACGCAGTCGCAGGAGCAAACACAACACATAGACGACCTGTGGAAAGTCTTCCTACAATGTCACAAGTACGAAATCCTCTTGAACCCTTTCAAGTGTGTTTTCCATGTCCCAATGGGTCGTATCCTAGGGTTCATGTCACACACAGGAATGACCACTAATCCCCTAAAAGTCCAATTGGCTTTCCCTCTAATGTCACCCCTTTGAGTGATGACAGTACAGCCTGTAATATAGTCTTTCTCCTTTTTTGTTTTACACATTTTTCAAAAGTGAGTCTTATGTATCGTTTCCCCTCATTGATCCAGATGGATCACACCTCAAACAGGTATATGGGATTTGCTGATAGAGCAAGCAGATGGTCTCCGAACCTTGCCTCGGCTGCATGGGTCATCTACTCCCCGCCGCACGAGTTGATCCATATTGACGAAATATGCGTGGGAAATGTGACCAACAACCAGGATAAGTACGATGGTGTCAATGGCCTCTTGGCCGCCTCTCTCCAGTTAGGCGTTCACCATCTCGATGTCTTCTTAGACTCCCAGCTGCTTGTTTCTCAGTTGAACAACTACTATCGGGTACGTGATCCCTACCTCTTTAGAAAATTCCTGCGCACTAAATAGATGGTTAGAGCATTTGAGTCCATCATATTCACACATGTTCCCAGAAACCTCAATAGTGTGGAAGATCAAATGGCTAATGACATTCTAAACTGGGACATTCACAATCGCATATAGGAAACATACAACCATAACATCATGCATAATCATATTTAAAAATACACACACAAGTGTAATAATACATCATCTAGGCATTGCATTCCACATCATCATAAAAAGACTCACATATATAAAACAATAAAAGTGCATCCACGTGCGTCATATATATATATATATAAGTCACATGACCAAAATATGTCCAGTACAAAATGAGAAGCCACATATGCTTTCTCAGCGGGATATACATAGCGACAAAAAAACTCCTAAGTGCACCAACGCACTAGGGGCAGCCCCACTAGGATGCTAATCTGACTCAGTATCATCATCTTCCTCAGAAGATTTATCCTCTACAGGAATATCGCCTCTCGCCGCCAGACAAATGCGCTCACAGGCCATAGCCATCCTCCTCATCACAAAAGTCCACTCTGGAGGAAAACTATGAATAGAAGCAATCACATCATTGCTCAGATGCTTCCATCCATCATCAGAGACCCCAGTAGCAAGCCTCTCTAGATGCAGCAGCAGTCCATCCATCTCCTGTCGTCGCCTGCGAGGGTTCCCATCGGGAACTGCCACAGGAGCCATAGCAACCACTCGCCTCTGATAACCGGGTGGCAGGTGGGGACCTATATCTGCATACACAAACAAGGACACCATAAATCCATACATATCAACATACAACTATCAACTAGCTCAACTACACTATGTATAGAGATGAACATAAAAACATCATGCATACATACCAACTGGTCCCCACGCCTGGCCAGGAGGTTGAGGCATCTTGGGGTCCCCATGATAGTTCATACCCGCATACGGGTACTCCTCAATCACCACTGGAAGTTGACACCACTTTTCTAACATCTCCTTAGTAAAGAAGCGACCCACTCTGCCGCAACCCTCTCATATCATCATCTAGCACCACCGGTACATCCACGGCTCCCATGGACCACTATCCTGCATAGCCCGGTCTGGACGCAGTGTAGGTACTTTCTCAAAAAATAAAGCACATAGAAAGGATCCAAAACAAAATCCTGCTCCAGATGCTTTAGACTTGTTCAGCTGACACCGAACATCTTGAAGATACATCTAGGCCCACCCATAGTACGTGTCCCCCATAGCATGCTCTACCAGCTAAAGCTGCCCTCCAGATATCTTGTGGCTCCCCGTGGAACCCAAGATATGCAGCAGTAATGTCACCACCACCTGTGTCGACAAATCCTCAATGTCACACATCAGGATATAGGAGCCATGCACATACGCCATAGCATAACAGCGCCTATCACATATCTCCTCCAATGTCTCCCCCCGAGACAACACCAGTGCCAAGTCACCAACAACTCCCAACATAGGGAGCCCAGTCAGGAAGTACACATCCGCTAGCGTGATCTCAATATGCTGGCCCTAAAAGAGGAATACCTCCTCCTCAACATCCCAAAAGCTCACTAGCATTTGCAATAGCAAATGCAAGCTCTTCATGAGGGGTATCCTCATGAACTTCAGTAAACCACAATGGGCCAGTGTATCATGCACATTCTGGTCTCATAATGACGCCTCCCGGAGGTCTTTATAGTCTCTCTCCCACCACTTAATCTCAGCCATCCTACATAAGCAAAAAATAGATGTCAGCCACTGCTCTCATAAAAAACATCACCTAGAGGCCAAGTCGCACCTGTTCGGGAAAAATGAGCAACCAGGTCACTCAAAAATGCCCCACAGGTGCGACCAGGTCGCTCTTTTTCCTTTGAAAGGTGCGACTTAGCTCCATGAAACCCCAGCAAGCTCATGGAGGACCCCCAGGTGACCAAATGTAGAATGTAAACCACCAAAAAGAAGAGATTCAGCGAGAGCTCTTACCTACAAGTCACGAAACTTGAAACTGCCAGTGGAAATAGGAGAAATTAGAAAATGAAGATTTAGGGCCCACCTCTCCAACTCCATAGTGAACAGTGACAATGACACCTCACAAAGTGGTCCCCATCCTTATATAGGATCTATTTGACCTAATTTCTCCCGTTCAACATAACAGGACCATACGGAGTCCATTTGAGATGTCGTTCAAGCAACTGGTTTCAGAAGTCCGTCCTCTATCTTCTTATGAGACCATCATCTCGTGTTTAACAAACAAATTTCGGGATCGCCTCCCGGAAGTCACCTCAATTTACAAGCCACAGCATGGCTATGTAAGTGTTTGCAGACTTGTACTTGTATCACTCTTCCCTACCGCTACTCATGAACGTTCTTGGGCCACCGCCAGTTAAGGAACATCATTTTTATTTTTGGTAACATATAGCCATCTACTTCATCCACCACACCTTATGCGGATATTTGGACCATTGTTCAGAAAACGAAATATTTCCCTTTGCATGTATTTGGCATATCACTACCTCCGGACTTGTACTCACATCACATGTAGTCAAGTCCATCCACCACAACTAACATATAGCTCTCTTGACCTCTATCCGAGAGCCACCTCAGTTTGCATGCCTCTACTGCACCGACTTGTGTGTTTTTGCCATGATCTACCCCATGCATGTATCGGTATGTTTGAGAGCCATCTGCTCCGTCCATACTGCGTGGATGACCTTTGGACCATTGTCCACCATCCCAACATGGGGCACCTCCTGTGCCACCGTAATCAGTTGACCATACTAGAGTTTTGTTTAAGCTCTTATCTGACTCCTAAAAACAATGAAAAGATGGATGAGTGCAGCTGCTTCCTTTCCCACTCGTTAAAGTATAGGAAAGGGCGTCTACATCGTCTCGTTTATCTCCTTTTGCGGACCATGTAGACCATCAAATGAAAAGGACCACCTTGGCATATTCAAGCCAAGACCGTTCCCCTCTGCATACTTTTATGCTTTCTCAGGTAGAGGGGCCACACTTTATGAAAAAGATTACCATGGGTTGTCTTTAAGCTCTTTTCCAGACTTCTCATCAAGAAGAGATTGCCGAGCAAACTTGGTTTCATTCATGCTCGTAAAAGTATCTGAATGACCGTCCAGTCAGTATAGGTTTAACCTTTTCTGGCCTGATTGGACTACCAACGGTAAACAAGTCTCTCATCCCCTATAGGATGGGAGAGCTCTCCTATGTATACTTTTATCCTTTTTCAGGCACAGGATACTATTGAATGAAAAAGATCCCCCACTGGAGTCTTCTTCATGCTTTCAGACTCTCTAAAATTGAAAGCACCATTGAGCATTTACCTTCTCAGGCTCACCAAAAATCCACGAGATCGTACCACAACAGTGTCTCTAGACACCACCTCACAGAAAACAGTTTGGCAGCATTCCCACTTTGGGTCGCCTTTGTTTATAGTACTCTGCAATGTGTCTTCCTTGGATCCCATCAATATCAAAAGTATCCACCTCCCCCAAGTATTTCCCATCTACAGTGACATTCCCAGTATTACAGCTATGATCCCATTCCCATGAGTTAGTTTCATTTGCTGCCTGGTCCGCCCTGCCATCATACTCTAAACAAAGGAAGTTTGAGTCTACCAAAATCCCCCTACCCCTGTTCAACTCTTTCCCTCCCCCCCCCATTCAGTGGGTTAGTCTGCAGATTGTCTCACACCTTTCGGTTAGATCCCTCACACTTTTGGACAAGGAAACACCATTGCCTTGGCTAGGGGTAGGTCTCCCTCTGTCGACGATAACATAGATATTCCAGAGGATAGACCCAGAGGTCCCTGTATCCTGGTTTCATTAACCTCATTGATGAGTTTCTTGGACCACTTGAGAGGAGTCCTTAGGGCCTCTCGTGATGGTTGTTTCTCACGTGCTCGACTCCAACTACATCATCGCACCGTTGAGATTCGTACAGGGTTTGGTCCATGTAGTATTTGGTCGAAGACCCCGGATGTCACCTAACTCTAGCAAATTGATGAGTCTATTCAAGGGACCTAAATAGGTTATGTGCCTTATGATTTCCGGGTTGGGTTAGAGACAGTGTTCAGAAGCCCTAGCAGCACTTCTATATAGATTTATGATTGATGCAGCATACTTGTACTGCAGAGACTCTGACTCTCAATCAGCAAGTCCGTATGGCTATGTACCATTCCAGATCTAGCAGGCTGTTAGTCATGAAGATATATCATTCCATGAGAATGCCATGGGTCCAATGTAGCAGTTCTTCAGATCAGTATTGTATTCAACCTCACATTGAGGCAACCACTATGTATCATCAATTGTATATGATCGGCTCTTGTATTTTAGAGCATAGATCACATTATTCTTTTGACATTGTCACGAGCATGGGGATGCCCGCCTCATCCATATACATGTCACACATTATTTGTATCTCACCCATTGATGGGAACCATATTAATACAAAAACCAAAATCCACCATGCCCTAGCCTCGGAAGCACCACCTCTCCGCAGCAAATCCTATGATGTCCGTCGGCCATACGATGAGCTCCTACCCTCACACATTAGGGGGGAATATGTTAACCTGAAAAATCCCTCACTCAACTTTACATGGCCTACACCACCCAAGGACACCCATGCACGACCCTCATTTCACCCCATTAGACCCCCACACCCTAAAAAAGGCTTAAGAATGAGTGCCAAAAGGGATTAAAACCCCCAAAAAAGAGCCTAAATAAGCCTCCAAAAAGGCGCTAAAACCCCTCAAAGGAGATGGAAACCCCAAAAGGAGATAAAGATAGGGCAAAAGGGGCTAAAGCCCCAACCAGTGGCTTAAAACCCTAAAAATCCCCAAAAACGCTATAAATAGAGGGGTGGGGGTCACCCTTAAAACATTCCTCCCTTGCATACTATTATGCTTCCCGTGGATGCCTTGAGACCCTTTGTCTCTCAAACCACCCACACTCTCTCTCCTACACTCTCCATTGAGCCATAGCTCCCCCATCCAAGAGAGGTGCTTCTCCAAGCTAGGGCATGGTGGCCCATTTCACCAAAGAGGAGGTATACCAGTGCTCTTTTCTTGCATTTGCTTTAGTGTTTTATAGTTTTTCCTAACCCATTTTAGTTTGCAGGTTTATTTCTAACATGTTTTTGCAGGTATTTTGTTTCTAATAGTTGTTTGTAGGTTGCTGGAGCTAACCCTAACATTGTTTGTAGAGGGGTTTCCAGCCATTCCATTTCTTGCTTGTCCTTTACTTTCTTTCCATCTGTTTTTCTTGCATTTCACCTACAGGAACCTACCCTTCTGTCCTATAGACGGAAGGGAGCCATTTCTACCCTGTAGCAAGGGAGAAATCCCTACTATATTGCTAAGTGGGCCAAGGTTTCGGCTAAGGCGTACATCGGTCCACATAAGAAAGTGCCTAAGGATATAAATTGGCTAGTGGAGGTAAGCCAAAGTTATAAAGGAAGAACGGAGTCACTTCGATGGCGCTCCCTTAAGGGAGACGCTCCATAGGGTGCTCAAGAGAGGAGCATTGTCTTAAGTTGCGTGGATGCAAACTTGACAGACGTGTCCGCAGATGAGCATTCGCAAGCGCACTCGGGAGGAGCATCTGCAAACGTGCGTTCGCAGGCGCACTCAGGAGGAGTGTCCGTAGACGTGCTCCATAGACAAGCACTCCACAGATAGGTGTGTTCATAGACAGGCGTGTTCCGCAGGAATGAATGTATGATAGGCACGTGCGCATCACATGCATGTGTGCTTCGCAAGCAAGTTCGCTCCGCAGATAGAGGCGCTCCACAGGGTGAGCGTTCTACAGACAGGGTTGCTCTGCAGGGTGAGCCTTCTGTAGACTGGGGTACTGCGCAGGTCTCCAGGAAGTGCATTTTTGAATATCACTTCTGTGGTGCATCAACATGTGCACCCAGGTGCATTCGCCAGAGATGGTGTTTTGGAAAAGGAGCTGAAGGTTCACGCTCAAGTGTGTTTTGGCAGGTTGGCAAGTCATCAGCAGAAGCGGCAAGTTGCGCTCAGAGGAGTGTTTCGTAGGAAGGTGTCTTTGGTGAAGACACGTTCCAAGAAGCATGTTAGCTTCCGCAGAGTGTTGAGATGAAAACACTAAGTACTAGCGCTCAACAAGATAGTGTGTTCGGCAGGGAAGTCAACAAAACACTCATAGAAGGTGAGCTTGAGGAGCACCTTGTCAAAGCACTCCGCAGCGGCGAGCTTTGGCAGAGTTTAGCAAAGTGACTGGCTAAAGTGTCTAAGTGTTGATGGGAATTTAAGCATGCATCCAGGAGTGCAGTTCAGTGGAAGCACTCCAAAATAGTGTGCCTAAGAAGGCACATTCCAGTTGAGCGTCCACGAAGGGGTGTTTAGTAGTGTGTTGAGAAGTGCGTCCGCAAGGAGGTAATCTGTAGTGTGTTTTTAGATAATATGGTGATGGACGTTTCAGATGGATGGAGCAAAGGCTCATGGATGATTCTATGGGGTGTTTGGAAAAAATCCTAAGTTAGATGTGGTGCAACAATGTTTGGAGTTCTTGAGAATGATCCCATCGTGAAGAGTCAGGAAGGATCCACAGGTGGTGGTAGCACTTAGCATAGGGTCGTTTAGGGAGTAGCGATGGCAGCAGAGGCATCCATGACAGGTGTGTTCCGCATCTCAGTAGTTAGCCAATTTGGCTAAGTCATAGTGCGGCGAGGAGGTTGACTTCGATAGGTCAAGCGGTATCTTGGCAATGTGGCTCAACAGAGGTGTTCAGTGGTTGGAAGAATGTAGCAGTGAGCTACAACAAGTTGTGAGTTGGTTGCAGCTTGTGGATGAGTCTTGGCATGGTTTTAGCGAGGAGGCGGATGTGTGTATGCGACAGTGACAACTAGATGAATTTGATGAAAGAAGGTGGTATTAGAGCTAAATAATTTGAAGGAGTTTGGGTCTTCACCACTGCTTGGAAAGAAGGTGGTATCAGAGCAATTTCTGGAGCAGGGTTCACTCTTCAGAGCAAGTTTTCCACAACAGAGAAGTTCATTACCAGTTGGGAAAAGGTGGCTTATCAGATTTGCAGTGGAGTTGGCTTTTCATCGTTGCTTGAGGACAGGTGGTCTTTGAGTTATTTTTGCGGTGAAGGTTCTTTCATTATGGCAATTTGCTGGAACATTGACGGCATGTGCTATGCGTGTGATAGTTTGCTGGAACATTGATGGCATGTGCTATGCATGCGGAAGGTTGTTGGTAGATGGTAGCATTTCAGCAAAAATTGGCTAAGTCAAGTGGCTTGCCGAGAACCTTCAGAAGTGCAAACAGATGAGAGATGGTGCAGATGGAGGGAAGGTGTTGGGAACGAAAGGCAAGGTGCTTTCTAGTGTGGTGCGGTGAAGCATCATGACTTGGTTGAAGGAGATGAGCATTTATAGGGTGCACTCAGTAGTGCTCCCAGGAAGTGCACTTAGTAGTGTGCTCAGCAGCGCACTCAACAAGTGCGCCAAGGAGGGGCGTCAGGTTGTGCACTCCAAAAGGCGTTCGAGGAGGTGTGCTCAGTAGGCTAATTATTCCTTAGCCAAGTTAGCAGGTTCTATAGATGGAGGCTACGGAGGATAAAAGTGAGGTGAGGCATTTTTGTCTTGCTTTGGGCAGGGTGCCTTAGGCATGTTTGGAAGTGAATTGTTAAACTTTGCCTTACGTTCAGAAAGGTTGCAAGGAGGATTGAAGAGTGGAGGTGTTGCTGGACCGAGTTTGCGGTTTATCTCAAGAAGGACAGATTAGTTGGGATTCATGACCCAACTAGTTCTTTCCTGGGGGTATACATGGAAAAGCGCATGATGAGGTTGCGGCTCTGAAACGAATTGGTTGATGCGGCAGCTTAGATGGGTTGCAACAAGTAGTGGTGGGTGTGACAACGTCATGAACTATGAATGTTTTGAATGGTGTTTCCAAGGACCGAAACAGTTTAAGTGGGGGAGAATCTCACAACCATGTTGGCAGCAAAGGTGGGGTTCCTCGCCACTTGGGTGAAACGCTCATTGGGCCACACGGAGGTGGGCACTTGGTCAAGAAAATGACTAAGTGTTTGAATTCATGGGGGTCATGGGCACCACTTGACAGTTTGATGGGTTGTTGGGTGGGGGCTCCGGTCAAAACGGTGCCCATGATGGCTAAGTGCGCTAAGTGGTCCAAGTGCGCTAAGTGTGCTAAAGGTGCTAAGTGGGCCAAGATTTCATTTAAGGCATGCGATGGTCTACATACATACGAAAGTTCCTAAGGATATAAATTGGCTAACGGAGGCAAGCCAAAGTTATCAAGGATGAAATGAGTCACTTGGGTGGCACTCCCTTAAGGGAGGTGCTCAAGAGAGGAGCATTGTCTTAAGTTGCACAGATGTGAGCTTGACAGACATGTCTATAGACGAGCTTCTGTAGGCACACTCAGGAGGAGCGTCCGTAGGAGTGTTCGAAGGCGCGATCCGCAGATGGGTGGGTTTCATCTGCAGGAAATTCTGGCAGTCGTGCACGCCACAGGAAAGTGCACTCCACAAGTAGGTTCACTCCGCAGGGAGAGCACTCCGCAGATAGGGGCGCTCCGCAAGGTGAGCATTCCATAGAAAGGGTTGCTCCATAGGGTGAGTGTTCCGTAGACTGGGGCACTCCGCAGGATGAGCGTTTTACATGTTTCCAGGAAGTGCGTTTTTGAAGAGCACTTCCCTAGGGCGTCAACATGTGCACCTAGGTGCGCTAAGGAGGTTAGCGCTCCGTAGGTAGATGCGTTCGGCAGAGATGGTGTTTTTGAAAAGTAGCTAAAGGTGCATGCTCAAGTGCGTTTTGGCAGGTTGGCAAGGCATCAGCAGAAGTGCCAAGGTGCGCTCAGATGAGCGTTTCGTAGGAAGGTTTCTTTGGTGGAGACACATTCTAGGAAGCATGTTAGCTCCCACAGAGCATTGAGATGACAGAGCTCAGGTGCGCTAAGTACTAGCGCTCAGGAAGATAGTGCGTTTGGTAGGGAGGTCAATAAAACGCTCATAGAAGGTGAGCTTGAGGAGCACCTTGGAAAAGCACTCCGCAGTGGCAAGCTTTGGTAGGGTTTAGTAGAGTGACCGGCTGAAGTGTCTAAGTGTTGATGGGCATTCAGAAATGCATCCAGGAGTGCGATTCAACGGAAGCAATCCAAATTAGTGTGCCCAAGTAGGCACATTCCAATTGAGCATCCGCGGAGGGGTGTTCAACAGTGCGTTGAGAAATGCGTCCATAAGGAGGAAATCTACAGTGCGTTTCTAGATGAGACAGTTATGGAAATTTTATATGGATGGAGCAGTGGCTCATGGATGAGTCTATGGGGTGTTTGGAAAAATGCCTAAGTCAGATGTGGTGCAGCAGCGTTGGCCGTTCTTGAGAATGGTCCCATCGTGAAGAGTCATGAAGGATTTGCAGGTGGTGGTAGCACTTGGTAGAGGGTCGTTCAGGGAGTAGCGATGGTAGCAGAGGCATCCATTATAGGTGTGTTTCGCATCTCAGTAGTTAGCCAATTTGGCTAAGTCGTAGTGCGGCAAGGATGCTGACTTCGGCAGTTCAAGTGGTAGCTTGACAAGGTGGCTCTGGTAGCATTTTTGCTTCTTTGTCCAATATCTCCACTTAACTTGGAAATTAGCTCAAGAAAACTCACTGGCAGCATTCCACCAAAATTGGGCCTTCACACCCATCTACAAACACTTACCCTCTTTGAAAATGAATTATCTGGTAGCTTTCTTGCTTCTTTGTCCAATATTTCCACTTTGACTAGATTAGTCATTTTTGAAAACAAACTTACTGGAAACATTCCACAAGAATTCTCAAATATATTTAACTTGAAGTTTCTCTCTTTATGGAAAAATCAACTTGAAGGAAGCATACCAAACTCTATTGGAAATTGTTCCAAACTTGAAACCCTTGGTCTACACTATAACCAGTTAACTGGGAGCGTGCCGACAGAGTTGGGAAGACTATCTCTCCTTAAAATATTATACTTTCACAATAATGAGATTGACAATGGAAATGCTACAACCATTCCCTTTCTTGTACCTCTTACCAATTGTTCTCACCTACAAGAACTACAATTGAGCAACAATAAACTAAGTGGTGTCTTGCCTTCTATGATGGGAAAGCTTTCCACAAATTTGTCTTACTTGTCATTATCAAGAAATATGATAGAAGGAAACATCCCTCCACATATAGGAAATCTTTCCAACCTAATATTTTTGAATTTAAGTGGAAATATTTTAAATGGAATCATTTCACCACTAGGAAACCTTATAAAATTAGAATGATCGGATTTAGGAAACAATAGATTAGAAGGAAACATCTCTCAAGACTTTGGAATGTTACAAGGACTTGGACTCTTGGACATTAGTAGAAACATGCTCTCTGGAAACATTCCCAATTCACTTGCATCCATTAAACAACTAATAAGACCCGTCCTTCATCACAACAAGTTATCAGGAAGCATACCTGCCAACTTAGGAAACTGTATAAATTTGGAATTGATTGGCCTATCTCACAGTATGCTCACTGGAATCATACCACGGGAAATCGCTAAGCTTTCTAATCTGCAGTTCTATTTGAATTTGTCATGGAATTTATTATATGGCCTCTTACCCTTGGATATTGGTAAAATTGCAATGGCACAAGCTATAGACATTTCCTCCAATCAATTGACTGGGGTCATTCCACCTACACTTGGAAGTTGTAGTGAACTACAATCATTGAATTTATCTAGAAACACCTTTCAAGGATCTATCCCAGATTCACTTGGAAATTTACTAATTCTCATGCACCTAGATCTTTCTTTCAACTCCTTATCAGGTACAATACCAATTACTCTCCAAAAATTGAAAATGCTTCATTGTTTGAATTTGCCTTTCAACAATCTCATAGGGAAAATTTCAAAAGAAGGGTTTTTCACAAATTAAATTATTGTCATGTCCTTAATTGGAAATCCTAACCTTTGTGGACCACAAGCATTCGGGTTACTTGCATGTCCAACACCAAAAGATCATTTTTCATTTGTGAAAAAGGTACTATTTCCATTGAGTGGGGTTGGAATAACTATTGTGTTTATATTGTGTTGCTTACTTCTGGGATTCTTTTGGAGAGGAAATATGCATGTGAAAAACTTTGATTTCTCACAAACCATTTTTCAAAAGTTAGAGCACCAAAGGATTTCATTTCAAGAGCTTCACAAGGAAAATATGGGATTCAGTGAGACCAACTTGTTTGGATCAAGTAGTTTTGGATTAGTTTATAAAGGGATTTTGAGTGATGTCATAGTTGTTGTTGTGAAAGTTCTCAAATTGCAAGACAAAAAAGATGAGAAAAGTTTTAAAGATGAATATAATGTATTGCAAAATGTTCAACATCGTAATCTTATGAGAATCATAACTTCATGTTTCAACCTCCATTTCAAAGGTTTAGTGTTCAAGTTTATGTCTAATGGAAGCCTAGAGAAACATTTATATCCTGATACAATTCACAACAATGGTGAGCATGTGTGTGAACTAGGGTTGAAAAGGAGATTAGACATTGCCATAGATGTGGCCCATGCCATGGAATATCTTCGTCATGACCCTTTTGTACAAGTAGTGCATTGCGATATAAAACCCAACAATGTGTTGCTAGATGAAGACATGATAGGCCATGTAACAGATTTTGGTATTGCCAGACTAGTTGGCGCAGCCTTTAGTGATTCACTTACTTCAACACTTGATTTGGAACTATCTATAGGCTACATTTCCCTAGGTATGGATTTTTTTGTTTAAATTACTTTCATTTGTGTTTCTCATGAACAATTTTGTTTGCACTAGGGGTAATTTTGATTAAGGTTTTGTTTTATCCAGAGTATGGATTGGGTGAGATAATTTCTGCCAAAGGAGATGTTTACAGTTACGGCATTTTTCTATTGGAAATGTTTACCAGAAAAAGACCAACTATTGACATGTTCGTTGGAAACCTAAACTTGTACAAGTGGGTGAATATGACATTTCCAAATAAAGTGAATGAAGTAATTGACAACAATCTTTTTAGTGAGATAGATAGAGATGAATCTACAAAATATAATGTGCAAGAATGTTTACTTTCTTTGCTATGGGTTGATTTGCTTTGTTCAAAAGATTCACCTAATGAAAGACCAACTATGAGAGAGGTGGTACCAGTGTTGAAAAATCTCAAAGAGGATTTGGTGGAAAATACAATTTCTTCTAGGAAATTAAGACAAAGCATATCCAAATTGCTTCACAATACAAATGAACCAAAGAAAGATGCCTATGCATCAAATGACCAAAGTTTTTCTACATTTTAACTTTTGAAAATTACAATAGCAGTAGTTCAATCTTACCATTATTCTTAAAATGGTAAGATTTTTTTTTTTTCAAACAAGTTTCTATTAGTTTGTATTATCTATTTGATATTATTGCCAACATGAAAATTGGATGCTTTTGTAAATTCATGTTGTTGTTCCATATACCCTAACAAAAATTCCAATAGGAGTGATTATTCCTTACTTTGACAGTGGTGGTGTAAATTTAAACACAATAGAGGGCATGGATAAAAGGTCCCAAATAAGAGATTAAAGAAATTCAGTGTAAAAAAAAAAATATAGGAAAGTGTCTATTTTCCAAGGAAAATGGATGAGTGGTCATAAATGGCCTCTATACATATATAAGACCTATGCATAAATCAAATGGAATGGTAGACTGAGCTAAAGATAGAAATTAAATGGTTGCACCAAATGGCTACAACATTTTTGGATGTGGGCTTTTGTGTGTGATTCTGTAGCTTGTGATTATATGTAATATCCTCAAAACATAGGAAAAGTAAAATATGTAATGTTTGATTTGGATGTTTAAGATGAAGAATAGAGTGGGTAACTTTGCTGCCAAATGTGGATGTCAGAGTGAGTTGCTATTGCCATGCCCTATATGGATGTCATATGCTGCCAAATATGAATGTCATATGGGTAACTTATTCTGTTGGAATTGATGCGTTCTATCAAATTCTTTTGGAACAGTGAATGTGAAGTCTTTCAAAGATTAGCATTGCTGCCACATCCGCCATGGAATTTGATTAATTTCAGTCATGGAATTCGTTGAGAAATGAAATGCATAATTTCGGAGTATACATTTGAAATTTGAAAGAATTTTCGAAGTTTCGAAGAAATGACTTCCTCTTTTTTCATAAGTTTGGAAATAAGAAGAGAAGAATTTTCAAAATTTCAAAGATTTTTTCGTATGTTTGGAAATAAGAAGAGAAGTTTATTTTGGGAAGAATTTTTTTTAAGAGAAATATAAATATTAAAATGTCTATAATATTTAATATATTTTATAAATTATATTAGTAGTTAACATAAATTATGTGAGAATAAAATAGAATAAAAGATGTAATGAACCAGAAAAAGTGTGATAATTTTTTAAAGAATCACAACATCGCACAATACAATGTTGGATAGAAATTTTTAGTTTCACTTTGTGTCGAGGTGTTTTTTGGTTTTTAAATCCTTAAGTTTTTTTTGGATCAACTTGTTTTTCAATATGTTTATATTTTATTATTTTGCCTATTTTTATGGGACATTGATTGAACATGGAGGAGTTATTATCAACTTTTTTTTTTAAGGAATTTGAGTCATCTTGGCTTAAAATATTTTCTTTCTTCTATCATGGCATTCATTTTCGTATTTTTTATGTTTGTTTTTACTATTTGGGATAGGATTTATTAAGTTATTTTTTATCAACGTGTTTCTCAAATATCTTCATATTTATTTTTTGGCCCATTTCTATATGACATAGAACTTTGATTGATCTTTGTAGCAGTCACCTTCAACTCTTTTCTTTGATGAATTTGAGTCATCTTGGCTTAAAATATTTTCTTTCTTCTATCATGGTAGTTAGTTTGGTATTTTATATGTTATTTTCACTGCTCGGTGTAGGGTTGATTAGGTTATTAGGTATATAATTAGAATTTTAGATAGCTTGATGATGACTTGACTTACACTCATTGGCCTAATGAGTGGGTCAATACTAAAAACAATTACACATTATGAATGTTGACTAATCAAACCATTAGGGCATCAACGTGAAAAACATTTTTCTTTGATGTTCCCCAACACAGATTGCCTCAATGAAGTGATTTCCAAATTGAGGCCAAATCATGCAACGACTAGATGAGTCCACTTGCAAGTAGTCTGCATGTTCATCTAGCAAAAAAAATTGTTGAAGTTTCATTGAATGACCACTAATATACCTCTAAGTAGGATATGAATATGGGATGACTATATCGGTGCACATGATAGGTTGATCATGCTAATCTCCTTGACATGTAGATCTTAGGGTATCAAGGTATCTATAACTAAATGCATATCATTTAGATGGCTCGTCATTAGTGTGCCCATTGTTTGGGACAACACTAATAAATCTCATGGTAAAGCACCAATAGGTTATCATGAAAATCAAGGTAAAAAGGTTTGGTAATCACACTTACCTATAAATATAGCTCGATGCCTTTTTTGACGGCCCAAAAGTAAATCATACTTGACACAACTTGAACCATCATAAGCCTCCAATTTACACTTAGATCCTAGGTAAGAAACATTGTATAAAATACACAATAGATGGAACCATCCTTAACCACCTCTAAGAGACCTAATAACCACCCATAAAGAGTAGACAACCCCCAACTAAACAATTCCTCAACTATATACAAGTTTTCCCAAAACATTCCCTAAGGGGTACCCCAAAATGGGATAGCATATGGCTCCAACTTTTGGACTATACTCCCATGTGGGTTAAATATCATTCGAGAACAAGCTATTTTGGAGAAGGGAGTCACTAATATTCCAAGTATATATGATTGTGAAAAGACTAAAACTTACTAGCGTTAGAAGCCAAATTCAAATACCATGATGAATGAAACAAATAATGGGCTATCAATTGAATAGCATTCCTACCCACTCTATCTTAAGAATATTAAAATTACATCTAATCATACTTCCAATGTAATCATTCACATAACCATTGAGTGAGTAGAACCTTCATCACACTAGTTGTCAATGTCCACAAGGTTAGATAACTATTTTTTCTATGATGTACATGCTAGGAATAGAGGTAAAACATGCTCTATGTAGCATGGCTATTTAAAATTTTAAACCATCCAAAGTTTATAGCAACACAACTAGAAGAGATTTATGTACATCCAAGATGGGTGCTTCCTTCATTGTTGAAATTCCATATCTACCTCTATAACCATGTATTATTTGATAATCTTAATCCTTGTTACTCATTGTTTGAATAGAATTTGCATAACTTTTGATTGTCTATCTAGTTTATTATTAACTTCCATATTTGTATAATTGTGCCTTGGTCTAGTGCCATTATTTAACAAGTCTCTTGAAATAAAATAATGACTCATGCAACCATGCATGGGAAACCACATAAAGTCCAAAATCTTATCAAATACCAACTTTTCCATTATCAACTCATTGATTCTCCCCCTTTGCATCTTGCTTCAATTATAGTTTATCAATGTCAAACCCATACCAATAAATCCCACCTAAGACATTGATCCCCTTACATGAAGATCCAAGGTATTTGTTTTCTTCCTTCATCATCTTCATGCTTTCCATTTTGAGTGAACTTAAGAAGAAGTAAGTACTCATTCCATGCCAAAGATAGAATTCCCACACTCCACTTGACTTAAAGATGAAACCCCCTAAATCTTTTTCCATTCCTTCACTAAGATCCCTTCCTCATCAATCCCATAGTGAGAAAACTTCCTCAAGAGACTAAGTTCATCATGTGGAACCCCATGCTCACTAATATACTCCCTCAAAATAGCTATATCATCAATTGAGTTTCATATACATCTAATTACATAAATATTTTCATCATTAGATATGGAAAATGCCTAAAAAATATTAATATTGTATTATCTGTACTCATTGGACAAAGAATTGTACCATATAGTCCCGACCCCTTGGATACTCTACATGAATACAGTAACTAAAGAATGCTTATACACACTATACACGTAGAAAAAATACCTAACAAGACAAACATGATTTTTAATTGATTCATACTCAATGCTTGTGAAGATCGACAATTGTAACCATGGAATAGAAGGAATGTACCTTAATGATTTAGGTAGTCTACATAAGGACCCAAGTAGAGTACATTATTGCATTCCCTAATAGATACACTTAAAATCACGTTTAATACATTTGGTAGGGATACAATATAAATTATAAATATTACTCTTAAAGTGAAGATTAGGAGCATAATAGTGAAGTCCCTAGAAAAGACATACTTTAACGACACATGAATGTAAGCCTATCATAGGCAACGATAACCTATGTGTTCCAATGGAGTTAATCTTATGTTGATGAGATTTTTAATCACCCCATTTAATGTTTACTCCATCCCATAAGGGTGACCAAAAATGCCAACATAAGAAAGAATATATATAGTCTCCTTGATTTGTAATCATAGGCCTATGGCTACATGATTCACCAACACAAATATTAATGTAGAATAATATTAACTATATATAGAAAGTAATAGTAACTTGGTGTGCATAAGCAGTGAATGTGGTTTCATTAAAAAGTCTATGAATAAGGTTAAATGATGTAATCACAAATAAGGCAAGAGATAACTTAGTGAAACATAACTTGGGAAAACTTGATCTTCAAAAATGACTATCTTGCTATCCTTATTATAAATTATGTTTTCTATAGTTACAAATATCTCTAGTTGTAAACACTAGAGATGCAATTTATTGTGACAATATTGAACTACTGATAATCAGATATCTTCCAAAAATAGTAAATTTGCTCATGGCTAAGTCATTGTCTATGGATTCTACAAATAGTACAAAATCTAGTATTAAGCTAACGATTGGATTTCTTGATTCCAGTGTCCCACTCATTGATTAAGACTCGTGTTCAACCCCTTATAGCTAATTATTCTCGGTTGAACCCCCGTTTATTCATATTTTCCTTGTTTTATGGTGTGTCTCCAAGTAAGGTGCAAGGACAATGAACTCAAGAAGTCATTCAACTTCATGGCTAATAAATAGTTATAGTGGCATTTTATTCCCCTCTCTTTGGTTGGTTGTGTAGTGACTAAGAAAAATATCTTCCCTGGCCTCTATAGATGTTGAACATTTTGTATAAGAGACATGAACGTTGCTTTTTCCTTGTCTTTTATACTATGTGGTAGCCCCTCATTGGACATAGAAACACCCTAAAGTATCTTCCAATATTTTATTGGTTGATGCAGGGGCATCCCGATCTGAGCCAAATAGTCAAAGTTGAAGTTGATTAGAGACGACTAGGGGATGATTCGACGACCCCTAGTGCAGAAGGTATTTGTAGTCAAAGAAAGAAAGGGTTGAGATGATGACCAAAGATAGAAGCGATCAAGAAGGAAATAAGTTGGAAGGTTATACTGACAGAGAAAGCGAGATTTGGGTTGAAAATAGTTGAAAAAAAATGAGTAGTTGGTCAAATATTGGCGGATGATGCCACCTACGAGTTTGACAGTAACAATGCATAGCAGAGGCATTTGTAGAAATAAATGAGAAGTTATGGCGTTAGTTGAAGCAGGCCAGATGGTGCAAGGAGTCAAAACAGTTGCAGGTAATACCTGACGAAGATGCAAACTACCTAGAACTCTCGAGGAATTACTAGAAGAATATTTGACTGAACCAAGAAGGTTATAAATAAGAGATTTCACGACAGACAAGGTTGTTGTCCCCAGTACTAGAGACAGCTAGGAATATTGTGTAGCAGTCACTTTGACTAAGTAATACTATCTATGTAAACTAAATTTCTGAAATTTAATAGAAGCCATAATCCTTGGAATTTTCCTGTGTTGTTGTTTTTTGGGTGTTTATCCTTTTCATTTTCGCCTTCCCCTTCTCATCCTCTACGCACTCATTCAATGATGATGGACAATACCTTCTCGCTTTCAAGAATCTCGTCATCGTTGATCCTAATAATGTAATGGACACTTGGACTCCTACTCTCCACTTTTGCAACTGAATTGTCGTCACATCCTACAGTGGTCATCATACAAACAGAGTTGTCGCCCTCCATCTAGATGAAATGGATATGCATGGCACCATATCTCTATCCCTCACCAATATCTCCTTTCTCCACACACTCAATATTTCCAACAATATACTCCAAGATCACATCCCACCTCAATTGGGCCACCTCTTCCATTTGAGGTGGCTCTAGTTGCACCACAATCAACTGGAAGGAAATATCCCACATCAAATCGACTTTTGTAAAATTTGGTTTAATTGGCACTCTCCTTCAACCATCTAAGGGGAAACATGCTTGAAGAGTTGGGTTCACTACCACATTTGTAAGAGATTTACTTGGGAGTGAATAGTCTCACAAGTCTTGTTCCTTCTTTCATAGGAAATCTTTCAGCTATATTTCCAAAAACAACTTCACTCGTAACATTCCACTAGAATCAAACTTTATCACTAGTCTGCAAACACTTTACCTCTTTAAAAATCAAATATATGGTAGCATTCCTACTTCTTTGTCCAATATCTCTAGTTTGACTTACTTGGTAATTAGCTCAAACAAATTCATTGGTAGTATTCCAACAGATTTGGGCCTTCTCACCCATCTGCAAACACTTTATCTCTTTGAAAATAAATTATCTGGTAGCATTACTACTTCTTTGTCAATATATCCACTTTGACTGACTTGGGAATTAGCTCAAACAAACTCACTAGTAGAATTCCACCAGAATTGGGCCTTCTCACTCATCTACAAGCACTTTACCTCTTTGAAAATGAATTATTAGGCAGCATTCTTGCTTCTTTGTGCAATATATTCACTTTTATTGACGTGGAAATTAGCTCAAACAAACTCATTGGCAGCATTCCATAAGAATTGGGCCTTTCTCACCCTTCTGCAAACACTTTACCTCTTTGAAAATGAATTATCTAGTAGCATTCATGCTTGTTTGTCTAATATATCCACTTTGACTGACTTGGAAATTAGATCAAACAAACTCACTGGCCACATTCCACTAGAATTGGGCCTTCTCACCTGTATGCAAACAGTTTACCTCTTTGAAAATGAATTATCTAGTAGCATTCCTGCTTCTTTGTCCTACTTTGTCAATTTATACAAACCATCTCACTAGTATCCTTCCAAAAGAATTGGGACTTCTCACCCATTTGCAATTACTTAAATTACTTGAAAATGAATTGTCAATCACCATTCTCACTTCTTTGTCCAATATCTCCAGTTTGATTATAGTAACCATTTCTTAAAACAAAATCAGTGGCAACATTCCACAAGAATTCTCAAATGTCTTTAACTTGAAATTTCTCTCTTTCTAGGGAAATCAACTTAGAGGAAGCATACCAAAATCTATTGGAAATTGTTCCAAACTTGAAACCCTTGGTCTACACTATAACAAGTTGATTGGGAGTGTGCCGACAAAGTTGGTAAAACTATCTCTCCTTAAAAGGTTATACTTTCACAATAATGAGCTTGATAGTGGAAATGCTACAAGCATGCCCTTTATTGTAGCTCTTACTAATTGCTCTCACCTACAAGAACTACACTTGAGCAACAATAAACTAAGTGGTGTCTTGCCCTTTGTGATAGGGAAACTTTCTACAAATTTGTCTTACTTGTCATTATCAAGAAATACGAAAGAAGGAAACATCCTTCCACATGTAGGAAATATTACCAACCTAATCTTTCTAAATTTAAGTGGAAATATTTTAAATGGCATCATTCCACCATTAGGAAACCTTATAAAATTAGAAAGATTCGATTTAGGAGACAATAGATTAGAAGGAGACATCTTTAATGAGTTTGACCTATTACAAGGACTCGGTCTCTTGGACATTAGTAGAAACATATTATCTGGAAAAATTCCCAATTCACTTACACCCCTTAAGAAACTAAGAAGACTTATCCTTCATCATAACCATTTATCAGGGAGGATACCTACCAACTTAGGAAACTATATAAATTTGGAATTGCTTGACCTATCTCACAATATTCTCATTGGAAGCATACCATGAGAAATCACTAGGCTTTCTAGTCTACAGTTCTATTTGAATTTGTCATGTAATTTATTATATGGTTCCTTACCCTTGGAGATTGGTAAAATTGCAATGCCACAATCCATAGACATTTCCTCCAATCAATTGACTAGGGTCATTTCGCCTACACTTGGAAGTTGCAACGGACTACAATAATTGAATTATCTAGAAATGCCTTCCAAGGATTTTATCCAGATTCACTCGGAAATTTACAAAGTCTCATGAACCTAGATCTCTCTTTCAACTCCTTATTAGGCACAATACCAATTCCTATCCAAAAATTGAAAATGCTTCAGTGTTTGAATTTGTCTTTCAACAATATGACGGGAGTAATTCTAAAAGGAGGTTTTTTCACAAATCAAACAATTATCATGTCCTTAATTGGAAATTATGACCTTTGTGTAGGACCACAAGCATTCGGTTTACTTGCATGTCCAACACCAAAAAATCATTTTTTATTGGGAAAATAATAGTATTTCCAGTGAGTGGAGTTATTATGTTTATACTATGTTGCTTACTTTTGGGGTTCTTAATGAGAGGAAATATGCATGTGAAAAAATTTGGTTTCTCAGAAACTATTTTTCAAAATTTAGAGCACCAAAGAATTTCATTTCAAGAGCTTCACATGGAAACTATGGGATTCACTCAAGCAAAGGTGTTGGTATCAAGTAGTTTTGGATTGGTTTATAAAGGAATTTTGAGTGATGGCACACTTTTTGTGGAAGTCCTCAAATTACAAGACAACCAGGATAAGAAAAGTTTTAAGGCCGAGTGTAGTGTCTCGCAAAAGGTTTGACATCGTAATCTTGTGAGAATCATAAATTCATGTTCCAAACTCCATTTCAAATGTTTGGTGTTCAAGTTTATGTCTAATGGAATCCTAGAGAAACATTTATATCATGATACAAATGAAAACAATGATGGACATGTGCATGAATTGGGATTGAAAAAGGTGATTAGACATTTCCATAGATGTGGCCCATGCCATGGAATATCTTCATCATGACTCTTTTGTACAAGTAGTGCATTGTGATATAAAACTTAGAAATGTGTTGTTGGATGAAGACATGATAGGCCATGTAACATATTTTGGTATTGCAAGACTAGTTTGTGCAACCTTTAGTAATTCACTTGCTTCAATAGGTTCTTTGAAAGGATCTATAGGCTACATTGCCCCAGGCATGAATTCACATTTAGATATGATATTTTAAATTTCAAAATGAGATGCCACCACAAGGACATTAACCATTTTTCAGAATTCTCATTTCCTTGTTAATTGCCCAAGTTAATGAGGCTACCAGATTACTTTGACAAAATTATTTAGCAAGCATTGATACTTTGAGCCTTTTAATTGTTATGTCAAAGTTATTTTTTCCAAAAAAATATGTTCTTAATATGGGTCCAGCTGTTCTCTGCAATACCTTAAATGCTTGTTCTCTTCAATGAACGTTCTTCATTTATTGAAAGAGTTGTGGATACATGGATCCTTTGCAATTGTTCAGTGCTTTCATATTTGATGGACTTCAATCTCCATACATATACAAGACATGTGCATTTATCAAATTGACATGTTCATTTATCAAATGGAATGGCATACTTAGTTGAAGATAGAAACCAAATGGGAACCAAATGTCTACAACATTTTTAGGTGTGGCCTTTTGTGTGTGATTCATATGTAATGTCATTGAAACACATGAGAAGTAATGAACTTTGATTTAGGTGTTTAACATGGAGAGTGGAGTGGTTGACTTTGCTGCCAAATATGGAAGGTGTGTTTCTTTGTTGTTCCATGTACTCTAACAAGAGTCCAATTTCATGTTGTTGTTCCATGTACTCTAACAAAAGTCCAAATTCATGCTGGAGAAAAGGTTTCAAATAAGAAAGTTTAAAGGAATTCAGTTAAACCAAAGAAAAATACTGGAAATTTTCAAGGAAAATAAACCAATGACCATTAATGACCTCTAAACATAGATAAGACATGTGCATTTATCAAATGGAATGGCAGACCCAGCTGAAGCTGAAGATGGAAACCAAATGGTTACACCTTGCCTCCCTTTAAGGTGTGGGTTTTTGTGTGTGATTTTGTAGCTGATGTTTAAATGGAGAAAGTGGGTTTCTAAAAGATAGAGATACCTATGCAGACTTACTCTGTTGGGATTGATAAAAAGGGTCAACTGTTATGGCATGGAAAGTAAAAACATGGTCAGAATAATTTTGAGTGATGTATTCAATCCAATTATGTGGAAATTCAAAACATGTTCAAGATATATATTTGAGTGACGCATTCAATCCAATTCTTCTCAGTGGCATTGACTTTTACATCCGGAGAAAATTTGATTCATTTCCGAGTCATGACATTCGTTGAAAAGCTAGTTCTTCTTATTTGAAATCTGTGATTTTTATACCTGCCGTCGGCAGGTTATATAGCCATCGGTTGGTTTCCAAATCCCATTGACCAGTATTTGTTAAAAAAATTAACGCAATGTTTATTAAAGTTTTCCAAATTTGTATTATTAAAAATAAATTTGCTGAATATCAAAAATAATTTTATAATTTTTCAAAATTATTTTAACTGTTTTTTGATTGGTGCAGAGCAGAGATTTGACCATTTTTCCCTGCTGTGCAATATAATAATTGAATTATAAAAATGAATTAAAAATATAAAATTGAGGAAAAATTACAAACTTGCCACGTATAGTCTAACGACCGTCATTCATTTCTTTCATTTAATTGTGACTGACTTTGCATAACCCTCGAGAGCTGTGAGCTGCAAAGCTTCCAGCATGACATGAGCATGCACTACCGAAAGTGCCACATACGTTGCAGCGGGACACCCAATCAAAGTGCCACATGCGTTGCAGCGGGACACCCATTCAAGAAAACGAATAATTGTGACAGAGAAAGTAAATCGAGATACCAAGAAAGCTACAGAAAAATTAAAACATTAAATTATAGTCGCATAAATGTGATCGCCCACAAATCTCGACCATATAATGACAGTACCAAAAGGCCGAAATGACGTCTATAAAGGCCTAATATTTCAAGTTGAGGAACGAAGTAATATCTCCATCTGAAACAGTTACCCGGTGGGGGGGCAGACACCCAGGTCGGGTTGGGTCCGTGTCAATTCCGAAAACCTTATCATATGTTGTTTTTCTTATATAAAACCCTAGTTTTTAGGGGTTCGGAGGCATAATCCACAAGAGCAAATAGATTAGATTATGACATTAGAGGATCTAATATTCCACAATGACTAACATACAAATAGTAATGACAGTAGCAAAAGTCGGTTGTAAATATTCGACACTGACACACTGACAAGCACAGAGCTCTACCTACTTAAAATCCTGAATTTCATTACAAACATCACAAGAGAGAAGGGCGGATGTTTGCGGAAAAACTGTAAAACTAAAACTATGTGAGTAAGTTCACGCTAGTGGCAAGCCAATATGGCCATGACAGAACAGAGAACAGAAGCCCAAGCTCTGCAACTCTATGAATCTGCCAGGCCTCGACGGAATGAACGCAGACATCATAGTTTTGCTGCAATTTATCACTTCAATTTGTGCTTTGCAACCTTTGGACGGGCGGCCGACAGCGACAAGGTTGAAGAAGCTGCAGATGAGAAGAAGAAAGACGAAGAACCCAGGACGGTGGGAGGATGGAGAACCTTGCCTTACATAATAGGCAAAAGCTGCTACAACTTTTATTTCATTGTTTCCAGAGAAACTGTAGTTGCATTTTGCAGTCGTCGATTCAATTTGTTTGGGGTGCAGGAAACGAGGAATACAACTTCTTCTTAAAAGCTTGATGGAAGCAGATGGAAACCGTGGATGAGTGCATGGCTATAACATACTCTGTAAAAGTGAAAAATTGAAAGCTTCCTAATGAAGGAGAAAGGTGTTGAATAATCCTTCGGAATTACTTGTAAATAATATTTTAGTTATTAGTTAGTAAAATCTAGTTAATAATCTCGTTATCTAACTGTAGATAACGGTTTTG
>LPNX010849589.1:420961-460710 GCA_001517045.1 Pseudotsuga menziesii | reverse complement strand
TAAAAGGAAAGCATGAAACTACAAATTTTTATTTGGGTTAATTATAATGAACTACACCCAATCCTTCCTATTTATCCTTGTAAGCATTTGAGTGGGCCTATCCAAAGCAACAACTACATGTTTTTTTTTAGGATGTGCTTTGTAGGTTCAAATCACCCGTTTCATAGGGAAGGTTGTCATTAGTTTGATGAAAATTTTCTAGATCATGAATGAAAAGAGTAGTCATTACTACCCTAGGGACCATGGATAAGTTAGAAGCAAAAGCAAAGCTTTGGTTTCTATTCTCATGAAAAAATATGACATAAAGAGACATGTTGGGCTGACATAATTCATGCAACACTTTGGGCATATTTAATGGCATGGAAGTAGTGATTGAAACAAACATCATTTTGATTAGAATTGGAAAAGGGAACCACCATGCCAATGGAATATTGGGTAGCAATAGAGACTACCACCAAAACAATCATTCAAAGAATGATTAAAGGGAAGGTTGTTGTTGGATGAAGAACACATATGGGCCACATATGGCCAAGCAGATCATGACCAATAGGTACCTTGATGGTAATTTCCATCCTTGCAACTTTGAATAAGGAGCAGTCATCCTTTTAACCAATTAAGTGTATTTTTTTAAATAATTGATCAATTTATGCATCGTCGCTTAAGCGACGCTTTCTAGGATAGCCGTCGCTTAAGCGATGCTTATGAGCCTAGCCGTCGCTTAAGCGACGCTTATGACCACAGTTTAAAAAATAAATTTAACTTTGTGATTTTTGATAGGTTTAAAAGAAAAAATCCACCCGCCGTCGGAAGTAACCGTCGGATTTTGGATCGAAATGTAGTAGTGGAAGTATCCAACATTTAATAAGTTGTAAGTAATAATGTTTCAAACAAAAACATTAGCTGAAACATTTTTGGGAAATCCTTTGCATTCTCCAAATGGCCTTCCTTACAGAGAATGTGTATGAGTGTAGAGTATGTATAAGAGTGGGAATAATACTTTTTCTCTCATTGACATTTACAAAGATAAAAGTTTCTAGATGGGGGACTTCATTGCAAAGTACATTCATTATTGAATTGTATGTCACATCACTAAGCATAGTCCCTTTAATTCCATTTCCTTACGCAGTTCTAAAGATTCATCCAACCAAGCTTCTTTACATTATATCAATTGCTATTGTGTAAAAAATATCATTCACCACAATTCCTTTATTCATATATTCCCTTAAAATCTCATATGATTCTTTCACCCTCACGTTTTATGTTTCCCCTTTCAGAGTTTGAAATTATGATTCTACAAAAAGTATTGGCATTAGTGACTAAGCCTTTCTCTAGAGTTATTTGAAAAATATTATTGGCCTCTTCCAAACTATGTTTGCTTGCAAAGATCATTCAAAATCACTTTGAAGACTTGGCAGGAGGTGCATCTAATGCATTCTAAGGTGCATCCTTAAATCCATATCCATCTTTCCCACTTTCTAAATCCCGCAAATGATAACACTGTACGTACAAAAATTAGTTCCAATAACTCTCTCTTCCTTTCTATAATGCAAATTCATAGAAAAATCCGCATCTTCCTCGTAAAAATTGTGAATATGTAAATTGCAAGTTCTGACATTAGAGAAAACATATTATTGAATTGTATGTCACATCACTAAGCATAGTCCCTTTAATTCCATTTCCTTGCACATTTCTAAATAGTCATCCAACCAATCTTATTTACATTATATCAATTGCTATTGTGTAAAAAAAAATCATTCAAACAATTCCCTTTTTCATATATTCCCTTAAAATCTCATATGCTTCTTTCACCCTCACGTTTTATGTTTCCCCTTTCAGAGTTTGAAATTATGATTCTACAAAAAGTATTGGCATTAGTCACTAATCCTTTCTCTAGATTTATTTGAAAAATATTATTGGCCTCTTCCAAACTATCTTTGCCCACAAAGATCATTTAAAAGCACTTCGGAAGACTTGGCAGGAGGTGCATCTAATGCATTCTAAGGTGCATCCTAAAATCCATATTCATCTTTCCCACTTTATGAATCCTGCAAATGATAACACAGCACATACAAAAATTAGTTGCAATAACTCTCTTTTCCTTTCTATAATACAAATTCGTAGAAAAATCCGCATCGTCCTCGTAAAAATTGTGAATATGTAAATTGTAAGTTCTGACATTAGAGAAAACATATTCCAAATATGTTCACAAGTTCTTTAGTCTCCTGCTTTCTACCATTTCTAGATTTCCCCAAAATATTTCATGTAATTACTCATATGGGAGAATGATTTTCCCTTTTTTTGTTGTAGAAATTCAGAACAATATCAAACTCACCTTGCTGGAAAACTTTATCAATAACAATGACATAAAGATTGTTTTTTTGTATATTTCATATCCTATCATGCTATCAAGAAGTTTATGGGCCAACAACATCTTGACTGTACTTATCTCAGCGTTCCATAAAGTGTTTATTTATTTATTTTATATTACACTATTTATACATTTGTTATTTATTATCTTGTATATTCCTTATATGGAAATTCTTTGCTATATTCTCATCCTCCAGAAAGTTGGTTACTTTATCCCATGGAAACAGATGGAAATTTATGTAATTACAACATTCAACTACTGAGATATTAACTAGCTTGATGATTCTTAGGGATTGGTATTTGTATGCTCTTTTACCTTGTCCACTTTTAAAATTATAAATTATATACTTTGTTCTTTGTCCATGCCATGAAGGGGTACGCTGGTCAATTTTATTTAATAAATATTTTGTTTTGTTTTTCTTTTGAATAGTTATTTAGCATGTCATATATTCATGATTAAGTTTTGAATATGTTTTTTAGCATTCCATATATTCACTATGGAGCTATGTGGTAAAACCTCTTTTGACTTCTTTCTCTTGAGCACTTTTACAAATTTTATTTTCTGATTTGTTTAACGCTTTAACTATGGATCCTTTGAAGGTTTTAAAATATAGTTTGATTAAATTTATCCAAAGTTAGTATACTTTTTTATTTTTAAATACACAAAAATATTTTGGATATTTTATCATCTTTTGTATGTTTGCATTGTATCTTATAGATGTTTAAAAAAATAAAATAAAGGTTCATGTTTTTTCATTTGTATGTTTGAATATAGTCACTTACCAATCTAAAGGTTTAAGCATGTCATTGAAGTGTCAACTAGTTATAGTGAGTTTGCAAAATGGCCATAAAGTGTTTTGGTAACAATTAAATCCTAGAATCAAGAGAGATTGTACAAATATTATGTGCAAATATGGGTAAACAATGAATTAGAAGAGCTTCCAAGGATGGAAACATTGGTATCTTTGGTGGTGTTGGTGGAGGCATGTGTGAAGTTGAAGAGCATAGGCGGGTTGGAGCATGTGACAAAGTCCACAAAAGATCCCCAAAGGGTATATATACTCATAAACTTAAAAAAGTGTGTGTGTGTGTATTTAATTAAGGTTAAGGTTGCAGAAAACACTGATCTCGATTGAAGGGTCTGTATCTTCTCGAAAAGTCATGAATCTTCATTGGAGGTGCTCAAACCATATACAGAAAACTGGTTATATTGAGAGATAATTCAAGGATGGAGAAATAATGTTCTTGTAATTGATGACCATCTTTTATTTTCTCGAACTTATAGGGCTTCCTTCGACAAGGAGTCTGCTTCACCATTCAATTCTTTGTAGGAGTCTGCTTTACATCCATGAAATAAATGTTTAATATTTTCTGTTGTATATAATGAAAGTATGGCCAAAATTCTATAATCTATTTAATGGATATATTATCATAAAAACATCTTAGAAATCTCAACAAAAACATGAGAATAAGTCAACAAAAAGCATCATATCAGATTGATTTGTTGAATAAAACTTTATTTAGCCTATCACAAGTGTGTGATGACTGTCCAAGCAAAATAATGATGTCGTTAGCTACATGAGCAAAGAGAGGATCTTGCAGTATCATCATATTTTTTTATAGGAAGAAAAAATAACAGAGATAACGAGCAAAAATAACAAATGTCCAACATGTGGTCTACTACATCACTCAACTTATAATAGAGACTTGTTGTGATTCTGTTAGCAAAATCCTTCATGTGTATTTCCAAATGCAACTTGTGCTTGAAGTCCCCCCTAAATTTTTTTGTTGTGACTACGCCTCACGCGAATTCAGATGCAACAACTGAAGCTGCATCTGCTACATGAATCTAGACAAGGAGGGGCGGTCTTGGGTATGGGGAAACTGAGGCATTGGAAATATTGGTTGTAGAAGCATATAAGAGGATCGATCAACATTTGATATAAAAAATGCATGATCAATTCAAGTTCAGAGTACATTTCCTTGCAATCAATAGATACTTACTTCTCGGCCAAGGTGACATCATTCAGTATCTCATGGACAATGTGGGTTTTGATCTCTCTCAATCGACTAACACTATAAGCTCTTTAAATATTTTAGGGCTCCTAGAAAGTGAAATTTGTGCCTCCAATTCCCAATATGATGATCTAGATATATTGCATAGGTTGAGAGTGAAGACGATGTTATAGCTGATTTTACCACACAAGGTTGACCACATGTTTATGGCCTTCCCTGTCCCTCTGCAGACTCTTTAGACCCCATGGACTGATATTATAATTTGATGTTTCCAATTTCATCCCTAAAAAACACATGTTTATTGCTGTACGTGACTTTTAATCCCATACTCACGTGTACATGCGACTTTTGACCTCAAACCCACGTACATCGGGATGTGTGCATAAATCCAAATATTTTTGGAGTTTTCCTTCATATGTGTCTGAACCACTTGAATCTTGGCCTTCCATATGCCTCTAGATTGCTTGGATTTGACCCTCCATTACCCCTTTGGAGTGATATATAAGGAACCCCTTGGATACATTGAGGAAGAAGAATTGAAGAGCAACAAAACTATAGTCCATTGTTGCCATAACTTGCATACACTTGAGTTTGCATCCCTTTGTCCCTTTGGAGCAATTTTTGTTCTTCCCAATATTTCCTTTGCTTGTGAGCTTGCTATCAAGAGATGGAGGATTGAGGTGGTGGAGGCCCAGGAGGAGGACTTTATTTTTCCGGTTCGTAGATGGGCCGACAGAGGTTGTCACTTGTGTAATCTTTGATTTGATTAATAGAAATATCTTTTCTTGTCCAATAATGTGCATTTGAATGAATATTGAATCCATGGATATGTTTAATTACTTATACATTATTGATTATATATGCTAGAGTAGATCTAACACCATATTATATAGCATGCTTGTCTTGTTTGCTTTTGTTGAGAGCAAATTACTAGCGCAAGCGGGATTGGAAAAAGCTCAACAAGGATCTACTTCAACCATCCGGAATAAGGTATGAGTCGAGGTCCCTTAGTGTTAGGTGTTTGGTTTCTCTTGCATATTGGGAAGGGATTGATTTCTCGTGTCTAGATGTCTGTTGTGGTACACCCCAAGCCATAGGAAGTTTCTCTCCGTAACAGAATTGGCGACCATACTGGGGAGGTTCCTAGTTGTTTCTGTTTGGGGGGTTTTGGTATTCAATGTACTTGAATTGCTCTGATTTCTCTGTTTATGTGTTGGGTTTGGGGGCATGTTTTCCTTGTAGGGTCTTGAAGGAGTAAATTTTGTCTTAGCTTGTCTGTTTGCCTTATTTTTCTTCCTTTTTCTTCCTGTACATGGGTTTAGCTTTCACAGTCACGTATACACGTGAGTTTCCCTTGAATAGTCACGTGTGTACGCTGGTTTATTTAGAACAATTGTGTATGCATTGATTTTGAGCCTTAGTGGGAGGATTAAGTGTTGCTGGGTGATTTTGGATGATTGTTGAGTCTTCTTGGATGCTTTTGGAGTCTATATACACCCTTTGTTTCTGATTAGAGACTGTTTTTAGTTTGATTTTTAGAAATGTTCTTGTCATTCATTTTCTACTTTTTTGTTTTGAGATTAGTGCATTAGGTCTCTTTTACCTTGGTGCTTTGCTTGGCTGCTGTTTGTGAGTGGTTGCAGAGTTTGAGGGTTGTAGAGTCATCTTTTTTGCTTTTATATGCCATTTAATTAAAAAATACAAAAAATATTTTGCTTTTTGCATAGTTATGCATTTTGCACTGACATGGTAATTGCATTAGGTTTGCTTGGTGAATTATAGTCAGATTTTCATATAGGAATGGTTGCACTTACATTTGAAGGGAAAATTTTGCACTTCACGTAGTAACATACCCTGTTTTTCATTCTACACAGTGGATTTGCATTGCTTTATAGGTGTGCGTTTTACTTCATGTTGTGTCATAACACCATAAGTTGCACGACCATTACCTTTTGAGTAATAACAACCAAATAAAATCAACGCTTAATAAAATGGATTACACTCTTTTCTTTTCTAGGGTGCATCAACAAGATTAGGTTTTAGGGTCTTGGAATAGTTCATTGTAAGTTAATTCTTGAAGACCACTAAACAAAATAATTAGGTGTTTGTCTAGATGAGAGTGTGAAACCCTTGGTATAATTAGTGTTTCTCAGGATGCTCCTCTTACACAGGAGTTAAGCATGAGGCAGTGCACATGATTGTGATTGGGATGATCCCTGGTCACTTTCTGTGAGCACCAGCGATATTTCTAGGATTGTATTCGTATCTGGGGGCCTTTGAGGTATTGACTAGTGCACCCCTGGGGTACCGGTTGTGATTTCATGCTTTGGGATTTGATACCCTACCCATATGGTGGATCCCGCCTGTGACTGTCCGCTTGAGCATTGGTTATATTGAGGTGACCTTAGTTTCCTTACCTAAATTACCGAGGGGGTATTTGCAGAGGTTATTTTGTAGGTGTCCTAGCTAGGTAGGGGTCGGACATCACAATCGCTATATGCATTGAAGTTGAGGGACACTATAATTGGTTACAAACCTCTACTTGTTGTGTATGGGAATCTTAAGCCTCTCCTAGGTGAGACATACCTGCTTCATTCGGGAGCTCACTTATCCTACCCTTGGTTTTCTTACTGTTTGGCTTTAGATTTTATTAGATGTATGCTCTGTGCACGCTAGTCTGCTTAGGGTTGTGTAAATAGATCGAGTCTTTTCTTTTTGTTGAGTCATTGTGGATCTGGGTGCGACTCCCCACCACTCTCGTCGTCTAGTAGGTATTTCTCCTTCTACGTCTCACGGGGGCTTCACTTTTTGACCAATATCCTATCACGTTAGTTCATATTGTGGTTTTTAAAATTATCAAAAATTGAACCAATATATTGCATGTATTAGGGGGGATGAGGGGTTTAAGGTGGGGGTGGGCAGGGTGGTTTATAAGGATTGAGGTATAAAAAGGGTTGGGGAGGAGGTTTTAAGTACTATTGGGATGGGGTTTCAACAAAAAGAGTTTGGGCCAATATCTCTGGAAATTAAGGGTATTCTTTAATATCCCATGATCGCACGTGCTGTGTGAGAGGTTCACTAAGTGAAGTCCCTGTGCTACGTCTCCTCCTCCCTTAGAAGAGAGAACCAGACAGTCTAGGTGGACTTGTCATCACTTTGATTCACACAGAGATCTTACCATGAGTCATCATGGGTCTGAGGTCTCGGAGCTTCCCCCTTCCCCGCCTCTGGTGGTGGAAGTTGAACCTTCAAGCACATATGGAACTCCACCTGAGTCTGGTCCTTATGGGACTGGACCATCACAAGATGATTTATCACAGTTTCTTGATTACATTAGCTCCGACCCCTGGTATTGGTTATACTATCTGGGTGAAGAGACTCGCCATGCACCTACCAGCACTGGCCACATTATATATGGCATGCCTGATATTCTCGATCCCGGTCTGGTACCTCATGTCGAACTGGTTGGTGACCTTGGTACTGCACCTGGGGGTACTTCCATTCCTTTCCATGCGAAGAGGTTTGGTGATAGTAGTCACATTGCACCATCCACTCCTGTGGTGGAAATTCCTTCACACACATAGCCCAGACCTAGCACTAGTGTTCCTCTTCGGGGACCTCAGCCGAGACATGTGAATATTGGGGGTACAAGCTATATTCCTTCACATATTCCATCGTCTTCTCAAACTGTTCCTTCAAATGCCTTTTTGTTGCCGCATCCTCTTCCTAACTCTAATGGTCCTTTGGGTTTGAGTTTGACTATAAGCCATGTCTGTCCCGCGTCTGCTAACACTGTAGTATCATAAGGCCAAGTGCCTCCTTTTGTGTCAACAGGTGATGTACCTACTTCTGGATTGTCTCATGGAGTATCTCATGGACCATCTCATGGTCCAGCTCATGGAGCTTCCCATATACCTAACTATGGACCATCTCATGGTCCATCTTATGGAACATCTTGTGGATCATCTCATGGTCCATCCTATGGAGATTCCCATGGATCTTCTTATGGACTGTATTATGGACAAAACTATCAACCATATGGGTACGCATATAAAAAACCCGCTTACTCTTCTAACTATGGATTTGTAGCACATTATAATCAAGGTACTCCGCATTACAATGCTTCCATGCAGCCCTTCATGGGTCTTATGGGAGGAGTTTATTATTCCGTTGGCTAAGGGAATGGTTGTTGATGTATATGTAACTTCGGAATGTATTCTTCTATGTATCTTATGTATTGTAACCCGATGTTTATTCCAGGATGTTTCTATTATGTATTTGAGATATGTGGTCATGCCCCGATGTTCCGATCGGGAGGATTAATAATGTAAACAAGTCATATCAAGTCATTAGGTAAGTCCCCATAGTTTAGGGGCACTTGGGTTATTATACACTAATTAAGGTGTAGGCTCAAGTAATTAATTATAAGTTAAGCCTACATGGTTGAGTGCACTTCAAGTCAACGGAAGAATATAAATAGAGAGTGAGAGTCTCTCTATTTATCATTTTGTGAATTACATCACTTGCTCTCTCAGGTGTGGCGCACTTTTGGAGAAGGAAATTCTTTGGCTTAACAGAAGACAGAAGGCTGCTATTGTGTTGGGAGGTCATCTTACTGTTTTGGGATCACATCTTGTGGTGATACTATCTTAGAGGAAGTTGAGGGGTTTTCTCCATTTATGGTTTCCCCTCCTAAAATCTTTGTGTCTCTTGTCTCTTGTGATGTGCTTATGTGATTGCTGTGCTTGTTATTCTCTCAGTGAAAAGATCTTATCATAATGCTAGCTTAAATGTTGAAAAAATAACAATGGTGTGTATAGCAATCAACCTTATCCAAACCAGTCCTATCAAAGAGCGTGGCATCAACCAGCTCAACTTAGGCTCCCTTTCCTTGCGACCTTAAACCTACCTAATTTGTCGAGACTGATGAATAATCCTGTGTCTCATGATCCGGCATGGATGGTAGTCCCTACCAAGCTTCCTTCAGACATTCCCAAGTTCAAAGGTAAGGATGGTGAAGATCCTGGTGAGCATGTCACAACCTTCCACCTTTGGTGCTCTTCTAATTCTTTAACCGATGATTCCATCTGTCTGAGGCTATTTCAACGCACCCTCACGGGTCCTGCGGCGAAATGGTATATAGAGTTAGCAGGGGGGACCTATACTACGTTTGATGACCTTGCCATGACTTTTCTTAATCATTTCTAGCTACCCATACATTATGATGTTGGTACCGAACTCTTGTCGACCTTTCGACAAGCTAAAGCCACACATATTTTGGATCATATTCAAGAGTGGCGTAGACAGAAATGATTAATTAAAGCCTTTACACCACAATATTTTCTTCTAGAGTGATTCCTCAAGTCATTGTTACCTTACACCGTGAAGGATGTTTCCACATCTGTTAGCTGGAAATACACACCTCCTGTGGACAAGAGCTGGTTCTCTAGTCTGAATGGTTCAGGTCTGGAACAAAACACAAGCACCAAATGTTAAACTTCCCCTAGATTTGGTTAATCACATGAATGGAATGCCATGATACTTCTCTCAAAGGTTTTCCTCACTATCCTTGAAGCTTAATGCAGAAGAACCTGTAAAAGATGGAAGACAACAAAGAAAACATGATAGCATACAATATAATCAACTAGATCTATGCCTGTGACAAAGGAATCAAGCAATACATACATATCATACAGTAAATATGGGAAAGAAAAGACATTCTTTATTAATAAATGATTGGAGAGACTGCAACCTTCATGCCTTGGTGTTGAGAGTTCCTTCCAATGGATCCTTGCCTCTAACTTCACCTTGCCTCCAAATACTCAAGAATGATTTTGATAGAGTTTGGGTATGAAACACAATTCTTCCTCCTTTTGCCCATGGGGGGTGAGCCAGTATTTAAAGGCATGAGAGGATAGGTATGGTTGAGGATATCATGGGTGAGGTGGAGATTAGATCCTAAAAGGGAGGATCTTGAGCTCCAGTTGGTCCTAAACCATAGGGATGAGGCTCCATGGAGGTTAGCTTCGAGAATCCTCTCGAAGATTCTCTTTTTGCCTTGAAAAATCGAGCACCGCTTCTCCAAAGAAGCAAAAAGGTGGTGATAAGGGGGCAACACTTCTTGCAGTAAGGGAAAGAGTGGTATAACCTCTCTTTTCTCATGTATTAGGAGCGGTGCTGGCTCTTTTCTTCTTGGGTAACGCTTTTTGTCAATGGAGAAAGAGCGTTCCCAGCTCAAAAGAGGGAAAATTGCAAGGGGTTAATTTATTCCTTCATTTCTCTAGGGAAAACTTTGAGGGATTGGAGCAGTCAAGGGAAAACCTATCTCATAACATGAGGGTGATGAGATTTCAGTATAATAGAGATGCCCCCCAAAGTATAATGGCTAGAGGGAAATGATAGGCAATATACTTTGAAAGAAAAAGGTATAGTGCCGAGGCAAAGGTCCAAAGGTTGGAACTTATCAAACATTACCAACTTTATGCAACATATTTCGATACATGTCCCAAATGACTCACAACATGGCTGCCGACCAATACAACACAAATCCATGTGAGATACAAAAAATTCTCGACTACTAAAATACAGTGTAGATCCATGTGAAGAAGACTCAAATTTGGACATAGATACCAGACATACAATGTAGATCTATGTCATATAGATGCAAATCTGAGCACATCCACGAACATACAAATGCGGATCCATGCTAGGACTCCATACAATATACTCCATCGCAACCTGGGGAGAAAGCTATGAATGCTTTTAACAAAAACCCAGGGTCTTCATCTCATCTTCCACAAAGTACGATTCTAATCATGTGATTACAATGATCTGAAGTCGAACATGGTAGAAACCACTTGATTACCGGTCAATGATGAGAACTGTTAACAAGTGTGAGGGAGATCACCATTGATGTCAATGATTCCCAAGGTACCCTAGTACAATCTACTAAGTGTGAATAGATGTTCTGATGTCGAACACTCAGTCGAATCTTTCGATCAAAGGTCAATGATGTGAACCTATGTCGAAAACAAGAGAATATGTCATTAAGGCATACAGATATCAAGGTACTAAACTTGTTTCTAAGACTAATTCCTAGATGATGAGCTGATGTCGGTAGGAATAGTCTCGTCAAAGGAGGGCCATGATGAATCCCACATCGACGACACGAAACTCAGAACACAGTTCTAGAATTTTAAGTATGATGTAACCATAGGACTGACTCAAAAATAACTGACTCAAAAAATTTGTTTTGATTGCAGGTGTAAACTCTCAAAATAGTTCCCTTTTGAACATAAGGCGGCACGACTGAAGACTTGGCAGCATTGACTTGACAAGGAAAACACAATGCGACAACGGATAATGCAATCTTTGAGCTACTCAAAGGAGTGGCATGACTCATGAAAGTGGATCGACTTAGAAACAAGATGAATACCCAAATGATTGAATGTAATGTAGGCAAGTGCCATGTTCAAAGGTGACTAACAACTGCCATTATTGCAAAATGTTTTCCCTTTCCCTTAATTTCCCCATCATGATTGATGAGTGCCTCTTTTCATTTTTACGATTTCAAATAGGGTAACAAACACTCGTTTTAGCTCGTCCTTCGGACAAGTGCAAACTCATATGTTTTATGAACCTGAGAAAGGAGGCGTTTGTTCCCAAAAAGGTTCTTTCAATGTTTAATTTAACGAGTCCAATGAAAGAAAGCTCGGTGTAGTTCATGTTTAGAGAGTCTGAACAAACTAAAGAAAACTACAAAGGGTCCTTTTTCGTATAATTTAGTCCCTAAGGCTCGAAAAAGTATAAAATAATACCTTAGAGAACTCTTCCAGTCATGATTGGCTGGAGTGTACCTTTTTCATAAATAGTCTATCCAAACCGAAAAAGAGATAACCTACCGTCGGAGAGATGACTCTTCAAATACTTTTACGAGTATGAAGAAGACAAGTACTTGACTATCTTTTCACATTTTAAGAGTCCGAAAAGAGCTTAAAGAAGACTCTATTAACCTTTTTCATGTTTGAATCCAAAGCATGAAAAAGTAATAAACTAAGCTCAAACCACTTTTCATGTTTTAACCAGAGCACAAAAAATGAAAAGTCAGCTCAACACCATCCTACTATTTTTAACAAGCTCAAAGATCAGTTGAAAGAATGCTCGAAGATTGGTTTCATTTTTACGCAAGCTTGAAACCAATGGGTAAACTATGCTTGAAAAATCCCATTAACATGATATACAGAGGTTGGAAGTTTCCCCCAGCATGATTGCTAGCAAACCTTACCCCTAGCATGGTTGCTATGGGCTCAACATGCCCCCCAAGCTTTGTTTCATCTGACCATTCTTCTTGCATACCCAACCTAAAAACCTGGTTACTAATGTGAAAATGTTCACCAGGGGGGTAGGAATAACGAGAATCAGGCAGGTGAAAAGAAGGTTCAAGTTCTAACACTAAAGGGAAGATTCAACTCAAAGGAAGGGGATCTGTTTCATTTTTATACAAGCTTGAAACAGAAGGTAACTATGCTTGGAACATGGTTTCATTTTTATGCAAGCTTGAAACCAAAAGGTAAACTATGCTTAAGGAAACCTGCTTAATTTTTTAACAAGCTTGAAATAGAAAATGAACTATGCTTAGGAATGGTTTCATTTTTATGCAAGCTTGAAACCAAAAGGTAAACTATGCTTGAGGAGATCCATTTCATTTTTTAATGAGTTTGACATAGAATGGGAACTTTTCTCATAAGCATCTGTTTCATTTTTTAACGAGCTTGACACAGAATGGAAACTATGCTCATAGGCATCTGTTTCATTTTTTAACAAGCTTGACATAGAATGGGAACTATGCTCACAAACTTGTTTCATTTTTTAACGAGCTTGACACAAAAGAATAACTATGCTCGTGGGCATCTGTTTCATTTTTTAACGAGCTTAACACAAAATGGGAACTATGCTCGCAAACATATGATTCATTTTTTAACGAGCTTGACACATAAAAAGGAACTATGCTCACAGACATTTGATTCATTTTTTAACGAGCTTGACACAAAAAAAGGAACTATGCTCACAGACATCTGATTCATTTTTTAACGAGCTTGAAACATAAAAAAGGAACTATGCTCACAGACATCCGATTCATTTTTTAACGAGCTTGACACAGAAAAAAGGAACTATGATCACATACATCTGATTCATTTTTTAACGAGCTTGACACATAAAAAAGGAACTATGCTCAACAAACTGTTTCTACCCAACATGATATCTAGAGGTTGGTATGTTTCCCCCTTCTACATAAAAGATAGAGGCTTAACTCTAGTATGATGTCCATAGACTAGAGCCATGCCCCCCATTTTACCTATGATGGGAAGAAGCTAACTAGAAGGGGAAAGAGCCATAAGAACATAAGGCACATTCAGGGAATTATGATTAGTAGGAGTCACGCGATGGTCGGGTGTAACAAAATAAAGCTGATCAATGGTCACAATATTCCCATCATGGGGAAAATGCATAACTCTAAAGAGTGTGGACACAACAGCCTTCATGGCATAAACATAATCACGTCTAAGGAGTAGATTGAAATCTAAAGGACCTTGGACCACCATAACATCAATACAGATAGTTTTCCCTCCTAATGTAATAGGAAAATAAGGAAGGGCCCCTAAAGGTGTAGTAGGTCTTTGATTAAAAGTCAGTATCTGATCGGTGGCTGGCACAAGCTGAGGAGAACCTAAAGCTTGCCAAGCAGTTGAGGATAGAATACTAACAGAAGCCCCTTCGTCAACAATAGTGCGAAGTATCCGCCTAGCAGTAACATTCACAACTATCTAGAAAGGAACACTCGAATGAAGACGAGACTTTGTTAGGTTACTCCATTCAAAGGAAATAACCTCACTACTCAGAGAGGGTTCTGTTGAAACGAACAAAATTTCCTCTTGCCGAGAACAATCATAACGAAGCATGAAAGCTTGAGTAGGTTTCAGTTCATTCTCTACTGTAAGAGAAGAACAAGACGAAGATTTGGTCAAAAAGACTACTTTAGTCTTAACACTCTCTGATGAAAGAGTGGGATCGGGAGGATATGACATCGACTCGACCACTTTATATCCACTCTTCAAAGGAAGAATGGGATCAATCACAGATGAATTTGGATTAACCACTTGGAATTCACTCTTAGAAGGAAGAGTGGGATCAACCTCGGATGAAACCAAATCAACCACATTAACTTCACCCTTCAAAGGAAGAGTGGGATCAACTACAGATGAAACCGAATTGACCACTTCAAATTCACTCTTCAAAGGAATAATGGGATCAATCACGGATGAATCTGGATTAACCACTTGGAATTCACTCTTAGAAGGAAGAGTGTGATCAACCGAGGTTAGAACTGGATCGACCACTTTATCAACCAATGGGATGTCAAGTGACAATTTACGATAACCTGTTGGAAACCGTTGACGATAAACAGTAATATCTTCCAACAACTTAGAAGCTTCATCCATGTGAGGACAAAGGTAAGTAAAGTGCATGTCCTTACAAAGCAAGCAAGGATTTTTGACTTTACAATTCTGACTCTTAACCATAGAGTCACTGGTTGAGGGGGGATCATCAACATGATGACTAGAGGCTAATGACATATCTTGTCGAGAAACCTTAGACCACTCTTCTAAAACTAGGGCCAAACCATGACAATATTTTAGAAGGTGATCACCCTTGCAAAGCCTACAAGGGAATTTGGGCTTACGCGATCTTGGGGTGTGCAAATCAACACTCTCTGCACTGGGAGGAGTGACTGGTTGAGACTTGGTTTTTTATTTGTTTTTCTTCTTCTTAATCTTCCTTTTCTTCTTCTTCTTATCCACCTGACTACTAGTACTACAAATTTCAACAGATGAAGAGGGAGAAACGAGAGAAGACACATCTGCTGAAGAAGGAGAGGGATCAACATGAGGTTGATGCTCTTGCGATGAAGGATTAGGATCAGAAGAAATTGGTGTACATGGGATAACTATACTGGAGAATAACCAAACAGGTAATCCAATAGTCAATCTAGGAAGGCTTAACATAGCCATGAGAGGAGGACCAACATCCCCATATGGAGGGAAAACAAAAGATGTGCTTGGTAAAGGAGTCTCTTGGTTGGTAGTCCTGGAAGGTGAAGCCATAACTATGTAACAAAACTATCTCTCTCTTCTAAAAAAATTCTAATTATACAGACAACAAGCGCTACTCAACCTAAAGAAGCAAGAAAAATATGTGAGAGGAGTGGATTAAAGGTCTGGAACCTCACGGGATAGGCCAAAAAAATAACTCAGATGGTTCGAGGATTCCTAAAAGGGTCTCCCGATATATGCAAGGTACACGAGAGCTCAAATCGGTAGTAGTGTTGTCTAATGCACAACCGTTCACAAGGGGCCTTCCGATATACAATCGAGTACGTAAAGTACCTTTCTATATACTTCAAGGGTATGTGAAAGGATGTTCGATATACCGACGGTACGTGGAAGAACCGTGCGAGTCCCGGGTTGTAGTGCAGACAAATTAACGATAGCTCCTACGTTTTACGACGCCCGAACATGTCACTAACCTATCACACAAATTGCTAAAAATTTTAAACCTAAGCTAGCGCTTAATTTTATCTTGAATGGTTAGGTGAATGCATGAGGTGAGGACATAAAAGTAAAACCATGCAGTATGATAGTGCAAAATTTTCACTTTCACTTTAAAGGTATGCCCTACTTAAGGAAGGGAGAGAGAGGTTCAATTCGTTTGAAACATAGAATAAATCCCAAAAAATAAAAGACACTTGCTTATATGGTCCTTTCCTAACTGAAACAAACAAAATATTCTCTTTTTGAACTGAAAAAGAAGTGAGATCTCTAATGAAAAGCAAGAAAAGCTTGTTACAAATTTATACAAAAGTGTTCAGATTTTTCAACTAAAGTGAGAATGAACTAATCACAAAATTATACAATAACTTTCATATGGACTTTTCCACAACTTTATGAAAAAAGGAAAAAACATACAAAAATCATGTATAACAAATGAAGAAAAACTAAAATGAATCTTTTCTTGTTCTATCAAAGAAGACAGAAATAAGAGATCTAACAAAACCAAGTTCTATTCAAAGCCAACTATGAAGCTTTAAAAGACCAACATCAATCAAAATTCTTGAAAATACGTATGAATTCATACATGCTCAAGGGGGGTCCGGGGGGGCTTCCCCCCCCGGCCTGAGGGTTCTTTAGAGGTTCGGGGGCGTGATCCCCCAAGAAAATTTGTTTGGCTCGTTTTTTATTTTTGATTGAGTTTTCTGTTCAAAAATGAATTGCAGAGTTTAAAACACAACTGTAACAATCTGAAGCATGCATCTTAGATACCAAAAGAAGCATTTAAGAATCAAATACCAAATAAGGCTAAGAAGAATATCCAACACTGCTTCTACAGGTGTTGAACAGGGAGTTACCAGCATGAGCACTGCTTCTTGCACACAGGAATAGAGCGGTGGCACTGCTTACAGTAGGTTCACACTAGGGCGTTACCAGGTCCAGCGCCGCTTCTTGGACACAGAGAAAGGGTGGTGGAACCGCTTCTTTAACACAGAGGAAGAGTGGTGACAACTCCAGAGCCGCACTTATGACACAGCTCAAGAGCGATGCCCAAGATGGCGATTTGAAAAATAAAAAAGCAACAAAAAAGGAAGTTACAGACTGAAAAATGAACCTAAAAAATCACTAGAAAACCCAGTGAACCAAAAATATGAAGATCCAAAGGCAGACAGACGCAAAACAATCAAATTCAAAGAAGATCTACATATCTATGAATGGAAAAGTAGATCTAGAAATTGAAAATGAAGGCGGAGGTTTCAACTTATCAATGATCCAGAATTCGAAGTAGTTTTCTCCCTAGCGGAGTCGCCAATTTTGTTAGCCGGAAATACACACCTCATGCCAAGGATAATTTTAGGGGCGAATTTTAGTCTAGTGGGCTATTTTTCCATGTTTTTCTCCCAAAAAAATATTCGCCATTTTGAATTTTTTGAAGCCCTGTTTCGCCCAATTTTGATGGGGTAAAAGTTTTTCACCCTAAAAATCACCAAATTATTAAATAAACGATATAAAATCCTTGGAAATTAAAATATTTTTTGAAAAATATCGCCAATCATTTTATAGTTGGTGTTTTAAGAATTGGTAATATTCACCAACATTTATACACTTTTAAATAAGTATGGTTCCTTAAAATCATCCCTACCTGCAGACAAGAGCTAGTTCCCTAGTATGAATGGTTCAGGTCTAGAACAAAACACAAACACCAAATGTTAAACTTCCCATAGATCTGGTTAATCACTTGAATGGAATGCCATGATACTTCTCTCAAAGATTGTCCTCGCTATCCTTGAAGCTTACTGCAGAAGAACCTGTAAAAGATGAAAGACAACAAAGAAAACATGATAGCATACAATATAATCAACTAATCTATGCATGTGACCAAGGAATCAAGCAATACATACATATGATACAGTAAATATGGGAAAGAAAAGACATTCTTTATTAATAAATGATTGGAGAGACTACAACCTTCATGCCTTGGTGTTGAGAGTTCCTTCCAATGGCTCCTTGCCTCTAACTTCACCTTGCCTCCAAAGACTCAAGAATGATTTTGACAGAGTTTGGGTATGAAACACAATTCTTCCTCCTTTTGCCCATGGGGGGTGAGCTAGTATTTAAAGGCATGAGAGGATATGTATGGTTGAGGATATCATGGGTGAGGTGGAGATTAGATCCTAAAAGGGAGGATCTCGAGCTCCAGCTGGTCCTAAACCATAGGGATGAGGCTCCATGGAGGTCAGCTTCGAGAATCCTCTCGAAGCTTCTCTTTTTGCCTTGAAAACTCGAGCACCGCTTCTCCAAAGAAGAAAACAAGTGGTGATAAGGGGGCACCGCTTCTTGCAGCAAGGGAAAGAGCGGCAACACCTCTCTTTTCTCATGTATCAGAAGCGATGCTGGCTCTTTGCTTCTTGGGTAACGCTTTTTGTCAATGCCAAAAATAACATTACCATCTCAAAAGAGGGAAAATTGCAAGGGGTTAACTTATTCCTTCATTTCTCCAGGGAAAACTTTGAGGTATTGGAGCATTCAAGGGAAAACCTATCTCATAACATGAGAGTGACAAGATTTTGGTATAACAACATTCAGAGTTCAAAATGAGGACCAAGCTATTTTTAGGGCTCAAGAGTTGGATTTGATCTATGCTCAATCCAGACTCTTGTATGAGATTATCTCGAATGCTCCAAGATCTAATTTTGACCCCAAGATTAAACCTAGGCCACATGCCGATGGTATCATTGGCTCCATAAGTACCAAATCTGTAGACTCGGTTACAAAACAAGTGATCCAATTATCACTTAACCATCCTGCATCGGGACAAGCTGCGACTTCATCTCAACCTACCCAATGGGAGAGTGTGCTTTCAGTACAAACGTTGAACCCAAAAGGCAACCAACAACTTGGAAGGAATAAAAAGAAAGGAAAAAATAATCGTAATGGTGGGAATAAAAATGAAAAATGGTAATAATAATAACAAGAACATGAACAATGCTGGGGGGGACAAGAAACCTGAACGTAAGGTGAAGTTTCCTTGTAAGTTGTGTAAGGATGATCACCTAACTCACTTGTGCCCTCGTATGGAGGACGCCTCGAAGTTCATAACACGGGGCCTAGTTGTGTTTACTAATCCTTTACCTAATAATCAAAATATGAACTTGAGGACCGTTGATCCTGGTTGTGCGTCTGATGGAACTCAAAACCCGTCGGAGGCCGCTAGTGGTCACAGTTGCATCAACATGGTGAATGCTACAAATGTTGTGACACATGCGAAAGACTATGGTTTGTCACAATTTGACCTTGGGAAAGAACTTGCTCCACCCGAGAGCTCTCTGCGAATTGAAAAGCCTACGGATAAACCTGAAGCTCTGCCTCGCATTCCTAAAGGAGTTTTGAAGCGCTCGGGGCACAATCCTAATGCTCGAGCCACCCAGAACTATTCAGTTGTCGAGGATTTGGGCCAAAATCCTTGTGTGATGTTTGCATTAGAAGTGCTTCAGACTTGTCCTTCACAGAGAAAGGCCTTGCTGTCTGCTCTTGGGGTTAGTGATGATAGCTCTTCTTCCATAATCAAATTTGAAACTCATGGAATCTAGCCTCGCTTGCCTTACTACATGTCTCTTTTGATTCATGTAGAGTGTCTCAACAACACCATCATGCGTAATGTTATTGATGAAGGCGCTACTGCTTCCGTGATGTCTTTGTCTTATTGGAAGGGATTACGTTCTCCCACGTTCTCTCAGTCTGCCAACATGTTGACTGCTTTCGATGGAAGTTCGTTTCGGCCACACGGTATACTTCCTTCTCAAGAGGTCCAATTGGGAGGGAAGACTGTCGCGATTGAGGTCGAGGTGGTTGATGCACCCCTTGAATACAATATTTTGATGGGTAGGAACTGGATGTACAGTATGAAAACTGTAGCTTCTTCCCTATTTCGAGTGGATTGCTTTTCGTTTAATGGGAAGATCGTTACTATTGACCAAAAGTCTTTCTAGAATCTGAGTGTAAACGCATCATCAGGAGCTTCTATCCTGATTATCAATCATTCTCAGCCGACAACTGAGAATGTGGGTGTGGGTATGTATCCTTCTCTCATGGGAACCTTTAGTTTTACTGCTCTCGTTCTTATGATTGGGTCTAGTCTTGGTGGGGCTTCATCCTTGTCGAATTCGGTATCCTTTCGCACTACTCATATGGAGGATCCTTCAATTCTTCCTTCACCGAGTACTTTGAGTATGCCTATCGAGACAGATGTATCGTTACCTGCAACAATGGTGCTGTATTAAGTGAATCTTGATCATGTTGTAGAGCCTAGTCCTTCCTCTTCGTGGATGGAGGAGGAGGACCCTTATGTGCTTCCTGCATGGGCAATAGAGTCATCTCACTCTCACGACTGCCTTGATGATGTTTTTTCGTTAGATGAAGCTATTCTTGAGGCCATGTCTGGGATTGAAACACCTTGGGAAGACTTGCACCATAGATCGTATTTCCTTCCTATCTTGATCATATTTCCTTGCTAATATGTCACCAACAATTCCTATCAACATTTCTCGTGATCCTGGTAAGATTGAGAACGTTTACATTGGGGTTTATTGTTCCCTCGATTATATTAAAGAGCATACCGAGCTATTTAAGGAGTTTCATGATATTTTCACTTGGTCATACGAAGAAATTCCAGGTATAGACCCTCGTATTGTCGAACACGAAATCAATACTTACCTGAATGCAAAACCGGTTCGACAACGTTTGCATGCCGTGAATCCTAGAAAAGTACCCGCCATTAAAGTAGAGATAGAAAAACTATTCAAAGCTGGTTTTTTCTATCCCGTTCCCTTGACGGAGTGGGTTTCAAATCCCGTTCCAGTGGATAAGAAGCAGGGAGCGATCCGAATATGCATTGATTTCATGATTTAAATCGAGCCTATCCTAAAGATAATCTCCCTACACCATTTATTAATCAAATTTTGGATGAGTGTGCAGGAAGTGAGGTATTTTCTTTTATGGATGGATTTTTTGGATATAATCAGATACAAATTAAACCCAAGGATCAACACAAGACCGCATTTATTTGTCCTTGGGGAACGTTTGCATATTGGAAGATTCCCTTTGGCCTTAAAAATGCCGGAGCTACGTTTCAGCGGGCCATGACCTTAATCTTTCACGATCTTAAAAATATTATTAAAGTATATTTAGATGATCTCGCTGCTCACCCTCGTTTGAGAGTGCGTCATCCTTACCATTTGTGATTAGTGTTCGAAAGATGCTGTCATTATCAAGTTCGTTTAAATACTCATAAGTGCATCTTTTGCATGAAAGTTGGTCGTTTACTAGGATTCATCGTATCTAGGGAGGGTATTAGAGTTGATCCCTTGAAGGTTGACGCAATACTTCAATTTCCTCCCCCGCATAATATTCGACACCTTCAATGTTTACAAGGTATGGCGAACTTCTTGCGAAGGTTCTTGATCAATTTTTCCAACTTGACTAAAGGCTTCATGCGTTTGTTGAAGGACACCCCTTTTTACTAGGATGAGCGAGCCTAGGAGTTTTTCGATGCTCTTAAGAAAGCCTTAGCAACGGCCCCCGTGCTTAGTCCACCAGACTATAGACATGACTTTTTTATTTATGTGGCCACATCTCAGGAGACGGTTGGTATGGTATTGGTTCAAGAGGATGAGGTTCTCCATGAGCATATTATATATTATTTGAGCCGAAACCTTATTGATGTGGAACTTCGTTATTCCCATGTGGAGAAGCTAGCCTTAGCCACCGTTCATGTGGTTCAATGTTTGAGACATTAATTCTTCTTTGCCAAAATTTGGTTGTAGCTCACATAAATCCATTTCAGTTCGTCCTCATTAGAAGGATGATTGGGGGAAAATATAATAAATGGGTTGTGATTTTTCAAGAGTTTGATCTCAAGTTCGTTTTGGCAAAATCGAAGAAATCGTTAATATTTGCTGAGCTCATATCAGATTTCCCAAATTTGGATGAAGAGGAGGTTTATGAGGATTCTTTTGTCGATGAGCATATATTCCTCATCTCAACCGTGGACCCTTGGTACGGATATATTATCGTGTATTTGCAAACATTGAAGGTACCTACTTACCTCTCATGGGATGAGAGGCGATGATTACGTCACATAGCAAAGAACTACCTCATAGTGGATAATACTTTGTACCGCCATGGGGTGGATTCCATTTTACATCATTGTTTAACTCATGATGAGGCTGAGGTCATGCTTAATTATTGCCACTAAGGGGCGTGTGGTGGTCATTTATCTGGGATTTCTACAACCCAAAAAATATTAAGAGCGGGCTATTTTTGGCCATCCATCTTTAAGGATTGCGTTAATACGGTTAGGAAGTGCCACCCTTGCTAGGTGTCTGCACGTAATATGTGCTCGCGTCCATATCCTTTGCACCCTATTGTCACCACCAGTCCCTTCACCAAGTGGGGGTTTGATTTTATGGATTGCAACCCAAGTTTGGCTGGGGGGCACCATCATATTATTGTGGCTGTCAATTACTTCATGAAATGGGCAGAGGCTATGCCCACAGTTAAATTCGACGGTGAGACAACTGCGTATTTTGTATTTAACCAGATTATCACCTAGTTTGGCATTTCAAGAGAACTTGTCACTGACCATGGCAAGCACTTTCAGAACAAAATGACGGAAGAGTTGGATTCCAAGTTAGGATATAAGAAAGAGTACTCCTCTTCTTATTACACTCAAGCGAATGGACAGGTCGAAGCAGTGAACAAGTCACTTAAGTCCATTCTCCAACAAACCATTGCACAGAGCAAGAATAATTGGCATATCATGTTGTATCCTGCTTTGTGGGCCTATAGAACCGTGGTTAAGAATGCCACCAGTTTTTCTCCCTGTCAGCTTGTGCATGGGGTGGAGTCAGTATTACTGGTTGAATGTGAAATCCCTTCTTTGAAGCTAGCTATGGAGCTTTTACCAGAGACTTTCGCATTGGAAGAGAGTTTGGTCCACTTAGAGCAGCTTGATGAGCAACGTCGAGATGTCTTAGTGGCTCTTGAGGTTAACAAGCGTCGTGTTAAGGTCCAGTATGATAATTCTGTCCGTCCTAGGGGGTTTAATGAAGGTGACTTGGTCCTTTTGTGGGATCAAGCTAAAGGACCGTTGGGGGCAAGAAAGTTTAATCCCATGTGGCATGGTCCTTACATGGTTAAGCGTGTCTTAGAGAAAGGCGCCTATGAGCTGGTTGATTATGAAGGGACGGCCTTGGTGGATCCTAGAAATGGGATCTATCTCAAAAAATACCATGCATGATCTTTATCCAGGGCTGATTTTTGTATATTATTGTACAATTTTTCATTGCATAGTTAGGTTTTCTTATGGTGATCGGGTTTGTTGATTAGCTTTCCTTTGTTAAGGAATATGTCGATGGAGTCTTCCGTTTACATAGGATTCTCTGATGGTGCTAGCCGCCACACTCAAAAATCAGTTTCGGTTGCTTGGGTGATCTATACTCCTACGGGTCAAGTATTGTCTTCAGGAGGCATATGTTTACGACCTTCGTCAAACAATGTTGCTGAATATAGGGCCATTATTGAGTTATTGCGTGTTGCCATTTCACATGGTGTTCATTCTCTTGAGGTACATCTTGATTCGCAGTTAGTGGTTTCACAACTTAATGGCTTGTATCGTATTAGGGATCCAACATTATTACAAATATTCTTACGAGTTAGATTACTAGAATGGCAATTTGAGAGTATAACATACATTTATGTTCAAAGAAATTTTAATCAAGTTGCTGATTCATATGCTAACTATGTGTTAGATTGGCATTTGTTTCACAGACCATAAGCATTTCACAAACACATTTTACACATGTAAATAGAATAATAATCAATCATCATAAATATTTTTCATTAAGTTCAAAAAAGGTGACGTCATAATACATAAGTGTCATATACAAAATTGGGGCTTTTGAGCCACCAAAATATACTACACGGTCATACAAAAAATATACACCCAGGTCTCTAAGCCTGAGGTGGAGGAGTGTGCTCATCATGGTAGCACACCATGGCTCTAACTAGCTAGCGAAACAATTGAACCCATGCTCGTGGTACTCCAACCACCTGGCACTACGTGGCCTCAGACAAGTCCTCGAATTGCACCATGGGTACTCTCCGTGTCAATCGAACAAAGTTCATGTGAATGATCTAAAGCGTCCGCTTCGCATCTGCACCCATGATCTCATCACCTCTTCCCCTCCGTCGATGACGAGGAAATCCATCTGGCCGTCGTGGTCCTACATTTGCATACACATGATAGGGTGTCACTATGTGTCGTCACACCAAAAGCATGTCTTTTGGTTTCATATATAAAAAAACACAAAAAAAATAAATAATTCAAAAATTAAAAGTGGGTTTGGGATTCGTTACCTAGGTCTCCATAAGCCGCTCCTGGTGGTAGGGGCATATCTAGATCTCCATGAAAGTCTATCCCTGCATAGGGGTAGTCATCTATGGTGATGATCTGTCTCCGCCACCATGGAAAGAACTCTGCTGGGGAGGGGTTAGCCACCCTTCCACCTCCTAGTCTGCGCATGACATTAGCCCATCATCGTTGATTTGGATCCTAGAATCCATGTGGAGCAATGTCTACTCTAGGCCTTAGCTGTGGCACCCGCTTAAAAAAGAATGTGCTTAGTATGCTGCCAAACCCAAAGTTCCGCACCCTACCCATCTTGTAGTCACTGAGTTGTTATTTCATGTTGCTCGGGAGCGTAGTACTCCAATCATATATTGTTGGCCGCATACACTCTACTGCATATAACATCATTGGCCGTAAGGCCTGGTGGAGTGATGCCAAACCTGCAATCCTGCCTAATGCCAAGAGTATGGATTTCAGCCCCAGAATTTGAATCACGTTTGTTGGGATTTGACTCCCAACATTTTCTGTATTTGGAAGGCAGTACACAGGTATGTGGTCATCTATAGTCAACTTGCCTCCTGGCCCATGAGATCAGAGGTTCACCACCTCCCCTCGTCGGGACAAACCTGTGATGAAATATATGTCTTCAACCTCAAGGTTGAGTGACATCCCATCTATCTGAAAAGTTTCAGACTTTGGATCCCAGTAATCTACCAGCAGCTGGAATAGTCTTGGCTTTGTCCTCAAGCTGCCAAGACACCAAAACTTGTATAAGCCACATGCCCGTAATGCTTGTTGAGCCATGAGGTCAGCTTGAACAACTTCCTCAACATCACCATGTTCCCCCTCTCTCCACTCTAGTACCATCCTGCACAAAAAACACAATTTTTTGATCATTATTTTCCCACCAAAACTATGTTTTTTGGCCCTATACACGTTTGTCTGCAAAACAACTACGTATGTACGTGGTTTTTGTGGCATTTTCCACGTATGGTTAGCCCTATACGCGGAAAAATTCCTGATATCCACGTGGGCTAAAATGCCCAAGTTCGGATGGCCTAAAAAATTAATTTGACCATGAAAATTTAAATTTTTTGCATTAAAATGAAAGAGAGGGGCAAGGGAATTTACCTAGATCAAATGTGGAGGGATTCCACTGGACGATGCTCCCGGAATTCGCTCCTGAAGTTCTGGACTCAAATGCACTATGGTGGGTAAAAATTCAAAATGGTATGAAAAATTTTAATTTTTCACTATTTTATAGAAAAATTTTGAAAATTTTACCCACTTTAGTATAGTTTTGACCGTTTCTAACCGTTTTGGACTGTTTGAACTAATTTGATGTTGTAGGAGCCTGTTTTGAGTGCGGTTTGACCGTGTCTTCGACCCGTTCATGCCTATTTCAGGTATTATATCTAAACTGACATACATGTTAGGTTTTCACATCTGCTTGCATTTTGCATACCCTTATGACCATTTTCATCTTAACCCTAGGTATGAAACCATTCCATCTTGTCACGAAACCTTCTTGCAGCTTTTAGAAGTGACTTTATGAAAATGGTAGAGCTTTCCAATACATGGGTACCCTAGTTAGTTCATGTATTGCATTTGGTGCCCATGTCGACATTTCTCCTTTAGGGTGTGGGAGTCCTTTGTATAGTATCACCATGACTTTCAGCAAGAGATTCATACTCCTCTTGAACTTTATGCTAGCCATCCCCCCGGGAATCCCTCGTATATGTAAAGTTGTAATTGCATTATCATAAGTTTTTCTTTCCTTATTGAGCCTTATGCCGAATTCCCTAACTTTGATTATCAACCATATAACCCTAGCTTGTCTCATGTCTATCTAAGCAGAACCTTTTTACATATCTTTTGCAGCTTGATTCCCCATTTTTTACCGGGAGGGGACTTTCCCCCGAGTGTCGTTATCCTACACATGTTTCCTTGAATTGAGCATAGCTATGTTCCACTGCTTGGAACTAGTTTGTTTGTCCCCTGACACTCGTCTCCTCCTTATTATCTAATAAATCTACTCAATCGGAATCAAGCCAGATCTCCCTAGTCCAAGTGGATCTAGAACAAATCAAATACATAACACAATCTAATTTCCTAGATCAATCAGAATTGCAAAGAAACAGATAAATCACCTACCTGAAATATGGAGATCTTATTCTCCCTTTTGTTGATCCAAGCTCCAGAATCTTCAAATCTACAGCTGCAAAATCCTGTAAAGCATGTGGAAACAAGCAAACAACATATGCATATCCAAACATATAATTGATCTAAGCTAACAGTTAAGGAATAAATCTATAAACATTATTAACACAATAACATTTATGGAAAGATATTTGTATCAATGTAATCAAGGAGATACATAGAATTACATGGGAGAGAACATCACAACCTAGCCTTAACATTGCAATCTTCCATCCAACAATCCAAGCCAAATCCAAGCCTCCAATGGATGATAGGGGTCACCTAGAAATTCCACCAACATAAGAGTACCATAGTCCTTCCTCCTTTCCATATGGAGAGAGGGTTTAATTTATAAGGCTAAAGGGATAGAGTAGGTTGAGGATTAGGAGGAGGAGTCTAAGGGATCTTCCCTACAGGTTAGGAACTGAAATGCCACCTCACCTAAATAATAGGGATAAACCAACACCTCATCCACCTTGGAGAAGGATCTTGAATATTCATTTTTCCCCCTCTAAACACAACCGGTGCACTTTCCAAAAAGGGAAAAAGCACCGTCGACGCTCCTAGCAGTGGGAGATAGAGCGCTGACATCAGTGCGCCTAGCATGAAGGGAAAAAAGGCAGGAAAAAACCTCAATCTCAGTCAACTTTAGCAGAGAGAAACTTGGGGATTAGGCAAAGGGTTGACACATGGATCAAGAGTACAAGATTGTAGTGTAACACTCCTATATTTGTAGCTATAAAGCAATTTTATTCTTTTTCAAGCTTTTCAAAATATCTGAAAAAGTCCAAAAAAAACCAAAAAACCAAAAAGCCGGACAGGAAAAGATGTTATCTTTGGCAGCAGTCGAGTCGTGTCGCCTTCGAACAGAGCACTGTATATCACATCCGTTGGTTGGGTTATTAGTTTGACTTTAGGAGTTGTACTCATTAGTCTGAGTTTATCTCCACTGACTGGTTAAGCTTCAATCCCTATGGAGCCTCTGTTGATGCCTCCTGTGTCACATAGATGTCCAAGTTTGCATATCGAGTCCATGCTGCCTATATTTAGTCACCATTAGCCTTTATGCTCTTGTTCGAAGGAAGTTGAAGCTTGAGTCGGCCATTCCTCAGTTGTCTTGACTTTGCATGTCGGCCATTCCCGGTCTGTTACTGGTTCATGCACATCTTATTCGAGTTCTTCCACATTATACAACGTTGCTAAGTACCTCGTGTTGGTTGATAGGGGATGCCTTTATGCCCTCCTTCCAATGGATTCCATCCCATCGAATTCAGATCATTTATTCTGGGATAGGAGTCTAGAGTCATTTGAGTGCCTTGAGACTTACAGTCATCAATGGTAGGATCTCTCGCTATCGACAGTTTTGGGAATACATCAATGTCCCTTGAGCGATTGATTCTTCCAAGTGTTTGACCTCAACACATCTATTCAAACTTGTTAGATTGCGCTCTGGTACCTTGATTCCCATTTTCATTATCGGTGGGTGATCTCGTGTCTGTTAACGGTATACATCAATGAACAATAATCAGATGATGGACTACTATGTTTGAGCTCGACACCTTTATTCTCATAATAGGACATGTACTCATAGCTGTTTGTGTAGAAGACTTTCTAGCTTGGTGGCATTCCACATATGCTACCTCCTTTATCGTGCCAGTGTTCATGATATTTCAGCTCTCGTGATTTGATTCCAGTGTATGTCAGACATCTTCAGCTTCTATGGAGATCTTGATCCATTGTATATATTCATCATGGAGATTCTGATTTATTATATATTGTACGTGGCGATGACCACACATGTCACATTTTGTATATCATGCTTATTCATGGCCATTGTACTCTTATGTATTCAGGATTGCTCTATGTATTTGTAGTCATATGCAGAGATTGATTATTGTACTATACTGATGGATGGCTGGTTCTTCCACTTGTTTCGTCATCACTCCACTTCTGGGATGGATTTTATAATGTATTTCGGCCATCATGTTACCCCTCTGACCTCACACATTAGGGGGCATCTGTTATAGTTTATTTTACCACACATGGTTGATCACATGTTTATGGCCTTCCCTGTCCCTCTGCAGACTCTTTAGACCCCATGGACTGATATTATACTTTGATGTTTCCAAGTTCATCCCTAAAAAACACCTGTTTATTGTTTTATGTGACTTTTAATCCCATACTCGCGTGTACACATGAATTTTGACCTCAAACCCGTGTACATCGGGATGTGTGCATAAATCCAAATATTTTTGGAGTTTTCCTTCATATGTGTTTCAACCACTTGAATCTTGGCCTTCCATATGCCTCGAGATCACTCGGATTTGACCCTCCATTACCCCTTTGGAGTTCTATATAAGGAACCCCTTGGATACACTGAGGAAGAGGAATTGAAGAGCAACAAAACTATAGTCCATTGTTGCCATAGCTTGAATATACTTGAGTCTGCATCCCTTTGTCCCTTTGGAGCACTTTGTGTTCTTCCTAAGCTTTCCTTTGCTTGTGAGCTTGCTATTGAGAGATGGAGGATTGAGGTGGTGGAGGCCCAGGAGGAGGACTCGGTTTTTCCAGTTCGTCGATGTGCCAACAGAGGTTGTCACTTGTGTAATCTTTGATTTGATTAATAGAAATATCCTTTCCTGTCCAATAATGTGCATTTGAATGAATATTGAATGCGTGGATATGTTTAATTTCTTATACATTGTTGATTATATATGTTATAGTAGATCTAACACCATATTATATAGCATGCTTATCTTGTTTGTTGTTGTCGAGAGAAAATTGCTAGCGTAAGCGAGATTGGAAAAAGCTCAACGAGGATCTACTTCAACCGTCCGGAATAAGGTATGAGTCGAGGTCCCTTAGTGTTAGATGTTTGGTTTCTCTTGAATATTGGGAAGGGATTGATTTCTTGTGTCTAGCTGTTTGTTGTGGTACACCCCAAGCCATAGGAAGTTTCTCTCCATAACAAATGGTGCCACACCACAGTGGAGATAGGGGGTGGGATGTTTTCTCACTGGAATATAATGCAAGAGATCCTCTGAATACCATCTTTACAGAGTCTATGATTTCCATGTACCTTTTAAGACGAGTCAAATTTATTCTACTATGATTTAAGTTCTATGTATGTTAAGTTTTGTTTTCTAAATTTTTCCTCATTCTAAACTAATCTAAATATTGCAAAAATCAATATATTTCCAAACTAATAGAAATGGGCATAAAGGAAAGATTCTCACCTCATAATACTGCTCCCTAATTTATGAGAAAAATTACAATAATATATATATAAATGTACATCTTAAATATTTTGCTAATAATAAATCAAAATGAAGCTATGTCATGTAATCCAAACTTCTAAGAATTTGTTTCATACTTTGTCACGTAATCCAAACTTCTAAGATTTTTTCATTTTTTTTTAGCTAAAAATAACATGAAGTTGGTCAATGTTTTGTAATTTGTAAACTAATTATTAAGCTAAATGTTTATTAAAATTTATGAAACACATGAGTTGTATCAAGGATGGTCAAGTAAAAAATTTGTGTGCATATATATTTAAACAATATTACATTTGTTTTATATGTGTAGAAGTTTTACAAAAGCATCTAAGTCTCTCTTCATAAGTGGTTAATGTCATGCTTTTAAGTGTTTTATAATTTGTTAACCAAACGTTAAGATATAGTAGGTAATACATTGACAAACTTTAAAATGTTATATATTTTATTAAAAATGTTATATTTTATTTGACCTTAATTGATTCCTTAAATATAATGTTTTGTAAAAGCAAAAATACCACAAAACTAAATTTTTAAATAACTATTTATAAACTTTTAAAAGAATAGATATTAATTTCCTTTTAGATACAACCAACGATTGAGCATATTAGTGGAGATTGCTTTACTTTAACATGAATATAAATATTGTACTATACAATGGAGTTTGTTGGAAAACAAAGTAATTGATTTTAACATGGCTATAAATATTGTATTCTACAATGGAGGTTGTTAGAAAACAAAGTAATAAAATCGAGGTTGTTGGAAAACAAATAATTGAGTTCAATTTTTTATTTTAATTATATATAATAGGTAGTCATTATTCTACATTTTTGTATGTTGTATGGCAATATATAAAAAAGGTTACCTATTTGACACAAATTAAGCTAACCGAAATATTTTCAAATTACGTTGTTGCTCACATTTGAATTTATAGTTTTACACTAAAACACAAGATTATGCTGATCTCTTCCAAGCATTATAAATTGGAACACATTTTTAAGGGGACTACAACTCTAGATCATGGTATTATTGTCCTTTCTTCACCAAGTTATCTTGGATTTCATATCAATCACAAATTACCACTCAATTGTTTGGTAAGCAAGGTTGGAAATTCACATGAATAACACTTGTCAACATTGTCATTTTTTACCAAATTCTAAAACGTTTTTTACATTATAATCCAATTTGTGACGGTCTTCCTGGAGTGTTACACGTATTTGATGGTTAAATTGACCTATAACGAGCAATCAACTGTAAAATGCCATCACTTATTGGTAGTAACCCAAATTTTTTACTACATTTCATTCCTTTATCTGTTTGAAAGGGTTGAACATTTTCCTCATGCAAATACAAGTACATTTCAAGAAGGCTCATTGTATAGGTGTATGCATGTTCTCTCATGTCATTTTCTAAAACTTTAAATAACTATTAATATTTAAGCTTTTCAGCGCACACTCACCTAAGATTCAATGTTGCAAACATAATGAATACAATAAATGGTGTTTCATGTTTCAAGCATATACTTTACAAGTGAACACATTTAATAAAGCAAACCTATCCAAATCCATTCCAAGCTATGTCTATGTGGGTATTTCTTATAATCTCAATCTCTTTTTGTAATTTCTTATAATATCGATTTCATAAATTGTAATTTCTCAATCTCATTTTATCAAAATATATTATAAGACTAGTAATACATTTACAATTGTTAAGTTTACATGTGGGTAGACATTAGATTGAAGGACATTTTTTTGGTGTGAGTTGGGGCCCATTTTACAACAATACAAAACTGTGACTTAGTACATGAAACATGTTTTGAATGTGGAATTTAAAGTGGCATGTTTACATGCATGCATACTTTCCATCCTAGGGAATGTGATGCATCCAATATATTGCCCAAACACTCCACAAATCATATGCCATCTTGCAGTGGGAGAATAAAGCTTCAATTTGTAGAATCCAAATTAAATTACAAAACTTAATGATAATAATGGATAATGATTACCTTAGGGATAGTAATGGATGGCTCAAAGTACATGGACTTGTCAAATGGATACAACAATTTTATAAATATTTTTACCTTTGTAATAATACAATTTCATCCACTTAGTATTTGAATACAACAAATTTTTGGAAATGTATAAAATTATCCTTTAAAATCCCCCTTAGTTTCATTGAACAAAATATTAATTAGAGTGGATGAACTATTAAATGCGCTTTTGCAGATTTTATCATGAAATCAATTGCATTGATGTCTACTTGTTTGGATTAAAATTATCTCAATTATTTCATAAATTTTCTTGCAACGATTTTTATTAAAACACCATATCGTTTCTCATGCTCCATTCTCAACGCTTAAACCATGTGTATATGTGCCTACTTGTTTGTCTTAAGAAATATCACAATTACTTTTAATCAATTGGCTAAGAAATTATAAAGATCCTTGCTTCTCACAAAAAACTTTGAGTTGATATCTTCTTTTTTTGGTCCATCGAAAGAAAAAATACTGTTATAGATCATTATGCGAACTTGGCATCAAAATTAGAAAATTGGAAACTATGGAAAAATGGGGGAGTAATTATTCTAATCCACCTCCCATGATAAAGAATTTGAAATTAATGTTTGAAAGACTAATTCCAAGGAAAATGTTGTTAAATGCACCTTAACAACAAATCCAAGATGCAATGCCTCAAGCATGTATAGATGGTACTTTTTCGTGCCATGAACTATCAAGATAAGGTAAATAAACTTACATTTATGGGATGGTCTTGCTCATGTGGGAGAGCACGAATTAGTCTCCACTATGCAAAATTGACCACTGGTCAATTTATATTTGATATAAGGATGGATACCATGCATCCTAGACAATTCTCTTACATATGTGTTGTTTCAATATTGTGTTGCTATATGTTGAGTTTCAGATATGAGAAGGGGTTTCAAGCATTGTGCAAGACACATTGAGGAGCTCTAGTAGTTTCATAGATCACTAAAACACCTAACTCATCGTTCACTTGTTTTATGGAAATAACCAACAATTTAAAGCTTGCTTCATTTCTCAAGAGAGAGAAATCACTTCTCCCCAATATTTTGTCAATCATGTTTGTTAAAATTGTTTTGGAAGCCATGTTTCCAACAATTCTGATTTTTGTTGAGAATCTTCTGAATTTACAGCACATGAAGATTAAGATAATATTCCCCTGCATGGAATTTTTTTTACTACATTATGATATACTCTTCACAAGTAAGCAAAATTTGCTTCATCTTCGTTGGGAGAATCAAAGGCAAATCATTACAAAACATGGAAAGTGTGAGCTAATTTATTTATAAATTGTCGGGAAAATATGCAACACAATCAAAAGTAGTGAATCGATTTGTTGATCTTGATGATTAACAATTCAGAAAGAATAAGCATTTCATCGAAATACTCTCTCTTTAGAAAAAGGTTTTGCCAACTTTTGGTGACATAAGTGATATGAAAATTCTAACTGCGTTTAGTTCGTGGCTAACTTTGTCTACATTTAATATTCCAATTCCTATTTATGATATCCTAGAAGGGATTTTAAAAGTTGACCCTTCCTTGGCCTTCCCTATAACACTGATAGTTGATTTGTGTTGGTGCTCAAGTTAGAAGGTCAACTCTACACCATTGGAAAACTTTAGTTTATGTGTTTTGGGTTTTTTTCCCAAAACACAAATTCGATTTTAGTTTACCCCTTTCAGGCCTTTTTCAGGGATTTCACCCTCCAACAATAACAAGTCGGCGTATTATTGCACCTTTTTGGGGAAATTGCCAGTACTAAATACATTTTCATAACTTCAAGTTGAATCTTTCCACTGTTGTCATTAACTCATCATTGTTTCCGTTAGAAACAAGGCTACATGGTAGCATATACTACCGACATAGTAACATGTTTGCATTACTTTTCAAACATAATGTTATGTGTAATAATCTAATTTCTTACATAAGACTAGGTTTCTTCAAGTTGGAGAAAGAGGGTTGCCTAAATAATGAATCTAAGCCATAATAAGTAATCTTGCTACAACAATTAAATAGGGGTATTCATATTATATACATCAAACCACCACAACAATTAAATCAATCAATACTTATTGAAATGAATAGCCTTATGGGAATATATATACATATTTTGTATAAGAAAAAACTATATTTATATTAAAGTATATGTAAGTTTTACAAATATACAAAGCAGATCTGGTCCAAGATCCAAAATATAAACATAGACCCTTGAACTTTAGATAGTCCAAGGAAAAAGGCACATATGAATGAAACATATACTCCAACAAGAAGCCAATAGACACAAATTCCTAGATGGACTTGTAGAGCAAAAAGTACAATGGAGAAGAGCTTAAAAACAACGAACCAAAATTATGGAAAATAGAATTATGGAAAATAGATCTAAATGTTGTTCTCATAAGAGAGGACATCACCATTCCATTTTTCATAAAGATGTAGCCTTCTGCCACATTAAGAGGGATTTCTTAGAGAGAAGGTCCACTCCCTAGTTAAAATGCATCTATATATGAGAAAATAATATAGCCTTAAAATGTCTGATCAACTAATGAATGTATATGACCTTACGGGAATCAGATTCCTGTATATAGCCTTACGGGAATCTAGATTATATATGCATAAAACCACCTTAACTTTCCTATCATCAAGTGAATAGTTTCCTCAAAGTTTTAGTCGAAAATATGGAGTTTCGGTCTTCTACCGTCTAATGTATTTATAGACATAGATATGCATATAACAATACCACCGACACCCTACACCTCTTTAGAATTATGTCTGTCCAATCATGTATTATTCTATAATAATAATCATTTGTCTAGATCGAGATGTCATAATTGAAACCCAATGGTTGACTAACATACATTTTAGAACGCGTGGCTCTAGGAGAATAACGTGTGGAAATTAACATTGCTTGGGTTATTTCCATATTTAAGAGATATAACCATTAAATTTTCCAATAATTGCTTAATCTATATACTAGCAACAACCATATTAATAAGAATAATACGTTTGGAATACGTCGACATGTATATATTTGAGCTATAATAGTTATCTAATAGTTAATGTTAAATATGATTAGAGTTGAATTTAAGCTAATAGTTGTATCTAATAGTCAATTTAAAAGTTAATATATCAACGATTGCACTTCAAGTTAAAGTCGTGATTGAAGTTGAATTTAAGCTAAAGTTGTATCATCATTGGAGTTGATCTAATAGTTGCATCTAATAATCTAATAGTTGCATCTAATAATCAAATAGTTTTACATCATAATGATTGGAGTTTTAAATACCAAGTTGAAGTTGAAGTTTAATTTTTCCAACTATCACGAACTGTATTTATCACATGTTAACTAAACTATTTTATTTATTTATTTTTAAATTGTTAATTATGACTTTTGAACGACACCCATAAAATCAATCTGGACAATACACTTGTCTCATTCTCATCCATAGATGAAGAATCATAGATGGTAGTCCACCCCAAAATTCTAAGATATAAACGCATATCACTGTAATTAACTAGATGCCCAACTGCCAAATGGAGGAGTTAATTAGGAGTTCAAACGATTTTATTAGGAGTTCAATTGTTACACGAATGCACATTAGCTAGGCTCCTAGATGCCAAATGTACTTAGACTAAGCCTTAAGAGATTAGAGTTGAAGTTAAGCTAACAGTTGTAGAATCATTGTAGTTAAGCTAACATTTGTATCTAATAGTTAAGCTAACAGTTATCCAATATAACCTTGATTAGAGTTGAAGTTAAGCTGGTAGTTGAAGAATCATTGGAGTTAAGCTAATAGTTGTATCTAATAGTTAATTTAAAAGTTAATATATCAGCAATTGCAGTTCAAGTAAAAGTCATGATTGGAGTTGAAGTTAAGTTAATAGTTGTATCATTAATGTAGTTAAGCTCATAGTTGTATCTATTAATCGAATAGTTGAAGTTGAATTTTTTTTCCAACTTTCACTAAATGTACTTATCGGATGTTAACTTTGAAGAGCGGACGATGATACAAAAAAAAACAATTATATTAATTATTATGAAAAGAACATCATGCAATGTAATGTAATGTAATACCTGAAAATGGCCTACGACCAACCAAGCTAATACACATTTAGAAACACATGGCCTTCCTTAATACCTTTGACTTATGTTCATACAATAAAAACAAGTGATGCATGGCATCGGAGTCCCTGTCGGGTAGGGTAGGTTCATAATTGAAAATTCTGAGTGCATATGGTGACAAATTCTAGCATAAAATTCATTGAATTCTTATGCAAACTGCCCACCATAAACTTCATTGAATTCCTATGTAAACTGCTTGCCATAAACTAAAATTGAATTCCTATGCAAACCGCCCATCATTGCTGCTACTCATTGTCCAAAATATGGACATGAATTAAGTGTGTATAATTACCGATCCTTTAGCGCAACAATGTTGGTGACGAAAGAGTCTTCAAGGAAGCTCAAATTTTGAGTCAACAACTTAGTTCTAAAAAAGAGAAGCGTGTAGTTCTACGATGAGAGAATGGATCAGTTTGCAAGTGCATCTGAAACCCTGGCTTAGGCTAGAGAGCTAAACTACACTTGACTTCCATGTGTGAGGGTGAAGGAAAGTCATTGAAATTTGGATAAGGTGGGTGGTTGATTCGAAAACCACCACCAATCTACTTATTTAATGATTACAACTAGACTATGCTTTATCTTTGTATTTTTTTCCACAAACACAAAGATACGTGTCGAGATGTCTCAGCTGCTCGGTTTCTATTTATTTAAGTTGTATTCACGTTGTATCATGGCTCATGATTTTCCATTATTATATATCATTTTAGTCTTTTTATGATGTTCTGATTTAATGTTTATGGCGAGGCTCGAGTATCCTTTGTGAGGTTACAAGCAATGAAAAGGATATTCCAAATACATATATAATAATATAGAGAACTACGGTTTTGCATTTTAACATTGTTGTTTTAAGAATTTAAAATTTGAAATCTGGAATAACTCTTTTTTATTGTTATTGTTATTTGAGTTTAAAGGTTTGGCTATGTTTAACAAAGGATTTAGTAACGATTTAAAGTTTCATATTTGCTAGGAAATTTTCTAATTTTGTGGTAAGAATCATAAGTCATTAACTTATCAAATAATAACAACCTTATTATTATTTTAAATAGTTTAAGCTCGCAAATAAACAGTCATTATTTGTATCGACCAACCATCACCTTTTCTATCGCTTTGTATCATCCAGTCATCGCTGCTTGTGTTTGTTGGGAAGATCACATGATGATAGCACAAACACGGAAACATGTCCATGTCTCCATTTAATACAATTTAGTACAGTATTTTTAAAAACTACACCATATTGGTTTTGGTTTAATGCACCATGCATACATCGTTGTCTCTGTTTAAGAGTGAAACATGATTTTTTTATTAACTAAAATATAGGCAATTTTGAAAAGTTCAAGTGAAATAAAAGTTGTGTAAATAATTTTATTTTTTTTCAATATTAAAGATGGAAATCTAATCTTTAATCAAATCAAATATAGAATAAAATCATAATATAAAATATAATACAATGTGAGTGGCAATTGGAAAAATGTGCATTTTCTTCCACGCCCTTAACTAATGTAAGCAAATTACTTGTAATAAAATATTATTGTCCACTAACAAAAACTACACAATGTAGAACATATATCAGCGACAGTGTAACTATGTGGATCTCTAGATCGAGGTCACATACTTGACTAGATGATTACACATTACAATTGTTTCCATGGTTTCAACGTGGTCGACATGCGGATATTAAGGAGGTTGCGATGCATCGAGACCACCATGTGTTTCTACTTAGACGAAATGCACCTATCATCTTATTACACATCCAGATTCATTATTGTATGATATCGGCAAAGGAAGACACCTAGGAACACGATAAAAACAACATGCAGTAAACGGAGCGTGGCTCAATGATTAACCCAGAGGCTCTAATATTGGCTGCTGAGGCCAACAAGTTTCATACCAAGTCGTCCGTGCATAGTAGAGGTAACATATCAATGCTTTGTTGAAGGACATAAAAGCATTGTAGCTCTGCTTTTATTTCTTGCTATCCCGTATTTGTCCGTTTTTCAGTTTCTAATATAGCTATATTATGCATTATTTAAGGTTATTCAAAAGTGCAGGAATTGAATGAGTGTTTGGTCTTGTAACTTACTATATGCCAAGTAGGGTGTATGCACATCAACTTGAAAATTTGATTGCGTGTGTAGATTGCATGTAAATTGTTACCAATTTTCTGTATAACTGGTGTGTAAATTTTGCATTATGTATGTGCATTTATATTCAAGCTTTGGTATGTTCTGTATGTGCTTATTTTGTTCTAACTACTATACCATTTAATGTGTGGTGAAATGAACAAAAATTCTTTACTGAATTTCAGAGCAGTGGAGACAATACATATACCAAATCCATTACAAATAGGTGATAATCCAAGAAATTCACCTCCTAACCTTCCTTGAATTCTTATGCCAAATCCTGTCATGTTGCAAGCACATAGTTAAGGGCATTTTTCAGCACAGTTTACATGTTTAATTTCAAAGGATCTATGGGAATTTTCCAATGTTTAATAGCTAGGGTAGGGTTGGGATTATTTTTTGCTTGCCACTGATATTGGCGATCGAATTTTCCACCAACAAAAATGGCTTCCAAGTCTCAGATAACCAAATACCTAGTGGAGGAAGGCAAGAAGCGACTACTGTTGCTTTCTATATGCATCATCGGTCTCCCATATCTAATGTCCTGTAAGTCCGCGGGTTCCTTCCTGGATGAATTCCTTCATTTTTTGGATATAGTTTAAATTTATTTATGGTTAAATGGTTTCAATTGTTGTTTATGAAATTTTGGATCATGAATTTTGGAGGTTGTTCTTCAATTTTAACCTTGAATTTCAAATGGCAAGAATTGATAAAAATATTTGATGTTTTGGAAAATTATTCGATGGCAGGATCGATGCAATTAGGATCGATGCAATCGTGTTTGAGTACTTAGTGACATTTCCTGGATAAGTTGTGTGTCCCAAATATTCCATCCCAAGCTCATGAAAATACAGGATTATTTGGGTGTGCTAGGTGCCCCAAATCTTTGTATCCAAGCCCATGTAAATTCTTTCTAGATAGATGCTCTACCTACCATGGTTGGTAGGCCATGCTTCATATTAATACTCCCATAGAAAAGTATCTTGAACTGAATGGTTCATCACACCTAGAAACGGTAAGTGCAAGTATCAAGTAAATGTCGCAGTTAAAAGCTCCACAACACCCACACCTAGGGTATTTTAAAAGTATCGTAGACTGGAGTCACAGGATATTTAGAAGTATTGCAGTATTGAGTCAGGTAGGGATCTTTTGAGACTGCATTCATGGCAAGGCAGAGATGCCAGCACATAATAAGGCATGGATTGGTCTTAATGTGGATGCATCCATCAATTGTAGGAGCTCACTGTTTGAGCTACACATCACTCTTCCCCCAACTACTTCACCATGTTAGCGGCACGAGCAAAGCAATTTTCAGCGACCCTAGTTGCTCCACCACGTTACCAATGTGAGCACAACAATTTTCAACGAGGATAATATTGATGACAATTTCTAGGTGTGTTTATGAATTTTAGAAATTATTGTCGAAGTAACCAGTATAATTTTTTCATGGCATAAATCAAAACGTTCATACAAAATCATATACACGAATTTAGTCATTATCAAAATTTGAAAGGCAGAATTTTTTGAGTTCATCAATATGCAATATGCACCTATGAGGATACGCCCTCCGTTGGACAAAGCAACATCTCCATCACCCACTTTTT